>SJYA01001375.1:522150-547114 GCA_006410615.1 Neotragus moschatus | reverse complement strand
TTCCACTGTTTCCCCATCTATTTCCCATGAAGTGATGGGGTCAGATGCCATGATCTTCATTTTCTGAATGTTGAGCTTTAAGCCAACTTTTTTACTCTCTTCTTTTACTTTCATCAAGAGACTTTTTAGTTCCTCTTCATTTTCTGCCATAAGAGTGGTGTCATCTGTATATCTGAGGTTATTGATATTTTTCCTGGCAATCTTGATTCCAGCTTGTGCTTATTCCAGCCCAGTGTTTCTCATGATGTGCTCTGCATATAAGTTAAATAAGCAGGGTGACAATATACAGCCTTGGCGTACTCCTTTTCCTATTTGGAACCACTCTGTTGTTCCATGTCCAGTTCTAACTATTGCTTCCTGACCTGCATATAGGTTTCTGAAGGCTTCCATGCCTTGGCTATTGTAAATACTCCTACAGTGAATGCTGGATTGCTTATATCTTTTCAAGTTATGATATTTTCTGTATATATTCCCAATAGTGGGATTGCTGGCTCTTATGCCCAAGAGTGGGATTGTTGGCTTATATGTTAGTTGTACTGTGCACACTTCTATGTATCATTTATCCTTCATAAAATATTTAATAACATCACTTTATAAGTGATAAAATTCTCCCTCACACTATCACAGGAATAACTTTTAAAATATATCTTATCATAACACAGGCCTACATAAAGTCCTTCAAAGTTTTCTATGGACTTCAGAAAGTCCATAGCTGTGGTATAATAAAATTTTTGCTTCTACAAAAATTGTATATCCTTAGTCCTTGGTTCCTGGGAGGCAACTTCTATACCTTTGAAACTTCCACTATCTGAGCATGAAATGAAAGATAGTTTATGGTTAAGCATCTGACTATATCTAGTCTCATCTTTAACCAATGTCTGGCCGAACAAAACTTCTTTTCTTATGTCTCTTCATTAAAAAAAATATTTCCTTAAGTTATTGTTTCAGATTCATTTTAATGTTTGTATTTAAAAACTCAAATATCACTTGATTCTTGAGGCAGTGAAACAATTTATCCTTTGTATTTCTGTACTATTCTGTGTGTACTTCTTTTGTAGCACCTACTTAATAATTGCTATTCCTTTAATAGTGGTAAATTGATAAGATCTGGGCAATGGAGGGGATCATCTTTGTGTACTAAGGAGTATACATTAATAATTAATAAATAAAATATTTTCCAATTTTTGCAGACTTCATTATTTATGACTTATTTTACAATTGAAGAAAAGGAATGATAAGTAGCTGTATAGGTATCAATTTTAGGTTTCCTGAAACTGAGCTTCCATCTACAAATTAAATTTTAGCTACAGCCTGAAGTTTAAGGTAAGTAACACAAAATAGAGCAAACGATTCTGTAAAATGTATCCAAATGACAATGAACAAGGGCCTAGAACATATTGTTATGGATATGTTTTGAAATATAACTGTATTGTATAAAAAATTGATAAACAGAAACCTCAGGTAAATTGAGTTGGGAGACCAGAAAGAGGAGCAATTATACCCTGCAAAGTAGAGGAGCCCAACAAGAATATGAAAGGTTCTTCTTTCAAAGACTCAGATAATGAAAAGCTGTGGACTCTAAAAAATACCTGTAAATGTTAGCTACTATAATTTTTAGTAATATGAGTAAAGTTATTAGCTTGAGTATAAAATTTAATGAAACTTCTACAATTTGCAACTCCAGTTGAAATGGTTAGTTCCTGCTAATTGTCAGTATTCATACAGTAGCCTCTAGTTCTCTTGATCAACAGATTAAACTCTATCTTTTCTCAGTTACTGAATTTTTTGTTTACAGTTTTACATGTTTCTAGAACTTTGCCTCAGAACAAGGACAGCTTTAGTATAATGAAGAAAGTGGCTGATCTTTGTCCCTGATTCCCGGGAGACAATTTCTATACCCCTGAAACTTCCTGAGTGATAGGAGTGTCTTTGTTATGTGGAACTCTACACTAGACCTGAGTTTTTGTTAATGAAGTGACTTATGATTGACTCCTAAATCTTCTCGTTAATGAGATGACTTTCAGTGAGAATACACTAACCCTGAAAGACCGATGCAATTAGATCAATGTGATTGGGGCTTCATCCTCTGGGGAAGGGGTGCTGGAGATTGAATTCAACCACATGGCCAAAGATTTAATAAAATATGACTTCATAATAAAATCCCAATAAAAATTCTGGTCACCATAGGTCAGGTGAGCTTCCTGATAGATGTGAAAGTGACATGTTCTGAAGACATTGAAGCATCTCCTTTGGGACCCTCCCAGAGCTTTCTTTTTGGGTTTCATCCTCTGAATGGCTATTGTTTGCATTCTTTAAAATTAAATGATCATAACAACTATAGTATTTTTCAGAGTTCTGTGAGTTATTCTAACAAATTGTTGAACCTGGAAAACTATTGAGAAATCCTAAATTTGTAACCTGTTGGTAAGAGCATAGGTGACCTAGGAATCCAGAGTTCATGGCTGCTATCTGAAGTAAAGGCAGTCTCTTTGGAAACTGGACTGTTAACTGAAATGCCACCTGTTTCCATGTAGTCAAGGTCAGAATTACATTTCAGTGGTACACCAAAATGTTTATCTGAGATAACCTTTACATAAATTAATTATAATAATAATTATAGTGATTATACTCACTTTTTTTTTGACATGGTAANGTTCATGGCTGCTATCTGAAGTAAAGGCAGTCTCTTTGGAAACTGGACTGTTAACTGAAATGCCACCTGTTTCCATGTAGTCAAGGTCAGAATTACATTTCAGTGGTACACCAAAATGTTTATCTGAGATAACCTTTACATAAATTAATTATAATAATAATTATAGTGATTATACTCACTTTTTTTTTGACATGGTAAATACAATACCAGATGGCTCAGACTGTAAAGAATCCCACCTGCAATGTGGGAGACCAGGGTTTGATCCCTGGGTTGGGAAGATCCCCTGGAGGAGGGCATGGCAACCCACTCCAGTATTCTTGCCTGGCGAATCCCCATGCACAGAGGAGCCTGGCAGGCTACAGCCCATGGGGTCATATAGAGTCAGACACAACTGAGTGGCTAAGTGCAAACACAGTAGCACATACCTGGTCATTTAAAGGAAGTATCTGCAACTGAGCCTAACATAGTTTCCGTGAGCAATGTGAACACAACATTGCTAGTTCTTTGAATATTTAAGGTAAGAAGCAAATATTTCCTTTATGTAAAATCTTGTCTTTTAAAATGTTGTCATGTAACTTAAATATAAGTGTTGGGCCAAAGAAATCAAAACTGTCTTATATAGTGCTTCTACAAAAATTGTATATCCTCAGTCTTACAACTTTGCAAACTGTGAAGTTTAGGGTGGAGGGGAAGGGTTGGAGGAAAGGAAGCAAGAAATAAAGGAGTTAAAAATAAAAGGGAAGGCAAGTGTGTTCACTTGGAAGGAAAATGTCTCACCCTTGAAAAGCTGATAAATTACTTAATATATCTCACAAATTTCAGTTAGTCTCAACATATAAAGAATCTGGAAGCCATCATACCTGTTATTACAGCAATAAGAGCAAAAGGCTGAATAAGGTGAAAATCAACTTCTGGATGCAGCTGAGGTCTTTGGGAAAACTATCACCTGAAAATCTTGACAGGTGAATACATAGAGTCACAGGTAAGATCTTCTCTCCTTGATTGAAGTGGCAAGAGCCATAAACTTAGAGGAAAACTTAAATAATAATTTTGGTGAATTACTGGATGCTGAGATCAAATTGCCAACATCTGCTGGATCATCAAAAAAGCAAGAGAGTTCCAGAAAAACATCTATTTCTGCTTTATTGACTATGCCAAAGCCTTTGACTGTGTGGATCACAATAAACTGTGGAAAATTCTGAAAGAGATGGGAATACCAGATCACCTGAACTGCCTCTTGAGAAACCTATTTACAGATCAGGAAGCAACAGTTAGAACTGGACATGAAACAACAGACTGGTTGCAAATAGGAAAAGGAGTACGTCAAGGCTGTATATTGTCACCCTGCTTATTTAACTTCTATGCAGAGTACATCATGAGAAATGCTGGACTGGAAGAAACACAAGCTGGAATCAAGATTGCCAGGAGAAATATCAATAACATCAGATATGCAGATGACACCACCCCTATGGCAGAAAGTGACGAGGAACTAAAAAGCCTCTTGATGAAAGTGAAAGAGGAGAGTGAAAAAGTTGGCTTAAAGCTCAACATTCAGAAAATGAAGATCATGGCATCTGGTTCCATCACTTCATGGGAAATAGTTGGAGAAACAGTGAAAACAGTGTCAGACTTTATTTTTTGGGGCTCCAAAATCACTGCAGATGGTGATTGCAGCCATGAAATTAAAACACGCTTTCTTCTTGGAAGGAAAGTTATGACCAATCTAGACAGTATATTAAAAAGCAGAGACATTACTTTGCCAACAACAGTCCCCCAAATCTTACTAATATAATAGAGTTCTAGTGTAATAAAAATTGATACAACAGAAAGAGTGACAAGGCTTATACTCTATTTAAGGAGAAGACAAACCAAGATCACTAGAAGAATGTGAAGCCTTTGTAACTTACAATTACAGAAAATAGACATAGCCCAATTCCCAACAAGATTAACATAAAACTTAGTACCCAATGTGATCTGTCTATCTTTCAGTGAAATTTACAAAGCATGCCAAAAGGCAAGAGGAAACAGTCTGAAGAGAAAGAAAACATCAAATCCAGACTCATATACGATACTTATATTGGAATTAACAGATAGGGAAATTAAAATAACTATGACAAACAAGTTAAGGGATTTCATGCAAAAAAATAGACAACATGCAAGAACAGATGGTTAATGTAAGCAAAGAGATGTAAGCTCTAAGAAAGAATCAAAAGGAAATGCTAACCAAAAACACTGTAAAGAAAATAAAGAATTCCTTTGACGGACTCATCAGTAGACTGGCTATGCTTGAGGAAAGAATTACTGAACTTGTAGATATGCCAATAAAAACTTCCTAAACTGAAATGCAAAGAGGAAAAAAAAAAAAAAAAAGCTATGAAGGAAATTGAAAAGAACACCTAGGGACTGTGAGGCAATTTCAAATGGTGCATCATACACATAATCGTAGTACCAATAAGAGAGGAAAGAAGGAAGCAGAAAAAATGTTTGAAGTTAAAATGTCTCATAAGTCTTCAAATTAATGACAGAAATCTATACAGGGAGCTCAGATAAAACTAAATAGGCTAAATGCTTAACAAAGTAACAAAGGCGACAACTAGATGCGTGACATTCAAACTTCAGAAAGCCAAAGACAAAAAGAAAGTCTGGACAGAAAACAGACAGGGGGAAAACACTATACCTGAAGGGGAACAAAGGAAAATTAAGTTAGACATCGCAACAGAATATAAGTAAGAAGAGAGCAAAGTGAAATATTTAGGGAGCTAAAAGAAAACCACACCCTGAACTTTTATATTCTACAGCCAGATGATATATTTTGGATATATTTTCCTTTTCTCCTTCACCTTTCGCTTTTCTTCTTTTCTGAACTATTTGTAAAGCCTCCTCAGACAACTGTCTGGCCTGTTTGCATTTTTCTTTCTTGGGGATGGTTTCTTTTATCACCACCTCCTGTACAATGTAACCAACCTCTGTCAATAGCTCTTCAGACACTCTGTCTGCCATTTCTAATCCCTTGAATCTATTTGTCACTTCCACTATAATCATAAGGGATTTGATTTAGGTCATATCTGAATTGTCTAGTGGTTTTCCCCACTTTCTTCGATTTAAGTCTGAATTTCACACTAAGGAAGGAGTTCATGATTTGAGCCACAGTCAGCTCCCAGTCTTTTTTTTTTTTTTTTGGCTGACTGTGTAGAGTTTCTGCATATTTGTTTCCAAAGAATAGAATAGATCTGATTTTGTATTGACCATCTGATGATGTCCATGTGTACAGTTGTCTCTTATGTTGTTGGAAGAGAGCATTTGGTATGACCATCATGTTCTCTTTGCAAAACTGTTAGCCTTTGCCCTGCTTCATTTTGTTCTCTGAGGCCAAATTTGCCTGTTAATCCAGGTGTCTCTTGACTTCCTACTTTTGCATTCCAGTTCCCTATGAAGATATACTTAACATGAAAACTATGTTCTCTGTGTTTAATCACTCCTACATGTATGTATTTCCACAATGATTTGTCCATTTACATGAACATTACAAAGAAGTTTAAGTGATTGAAGTGAAATATATTCTAACTGGGCAAAAAAACCTATGCTACTTTATTCTTGCTTTGATTACCAAAACAATATTTTTAAAGGTAGTTAGAGTCTGAAGAAGCTGTCATAATGATAATGTTGAAGATTATGTATCAAAAACAAGAAAATTGCCGGAAACTCTAATCAGTTCTAGATATTCTTAGTGATACTTAGATTATATATGCATATTCTTAATGCCATTAAAACAGCATTATTATTGCATTTTGTGTGAAAAAACAAATTGTTATTATTAAATACCATAATTTTTAAACCATTTTTAATCCAATGAAGTGATTTCTAAAACATTTGCTTTTTTTTTTTCCTGGAGATTTAGAGAAATTTTTGTTTTATGACATTGCACCATACTTTTCAGGGTTAGTAATACTGGCCACAATGTTTGATAATTTCTGTGATTTAACACAATAGAAGATTAATTATCTTTTTTTTTTTTTTTTACCATATCTGAGGGCAGATCAGAAAGTGGTCCTAGGCAGTCCTCCTTTAAGTGTTAAACAGGGACCCAGATATCTATTTAGTCATTTTTCTGCTAGATAGATACATGAATTGAGAAAGAGAAGAAATGTGAGCACAAGCCTGTTTGTGATTCTGTGATGTCTTCTGTTTGTCATCTCTCACAATCTTGCATTTCTTCTCTTTCTCAATTCATGTATCTATCTAGCAGAATTACTAGAGCTAATCAATGAATATAGTAAAGTTGCAGGGTATAAAATCAACACAAAGAAATCCCTTGCATTCCTATACACTAATAATGAGAAAGTAGAAAAAGAAATTANAAGAAGTAAAACTCTCACTGTTTGCAGATGACATGATCCTCTACATAGAAAACCCTAAAGACTCCACCAGAAAATTACTAGAGCTAATCAATGAATATAGTAAAGTTGCAGGATATAAAATCAACACACAGAAATCCCTTGCATTCCTATACACTAATAATGAGAAAGTAGAAAAAGAAATTAAGGAATCAATTCCATTTACCATTGCAACAAAAAGAATAAAATACTTAGGAATATACCTACCTAAAGAAACTAAAGACCTATGTATAGAAAATTATAAAACTCCGATGAAAGAAATCAAAGAGGACACTAATAGATGGAGAAATATACCATGTTCATGGATCAGAAGAATCAATACAGTGAAACTGAGTATACAACCCAAAGCAATCTACAAATTCAATGCAATCCCTATCAAGCTACCAGCAGAATTTTTCACAAAATTAGAACAAATAATTTCACAATTTGTATGGAAATACAAAAAACTTCAAATAGCCAAAGCAGTCTTGAGAAAGAAGAATGGAACTGGAGGAATCAACGTGCCTGACTTCAGGCTCTACTACAAAGCTACAGTCATGAAGACAGTATGGTACTGGCACAAAGACAGAAATATAGATAAATGGAACAAAATAGAAAACCCAGAGATAAATCCACACATCTATGGACACCTTATCTTTGACAAAGGAGGCAAGAATATACAATGGAGTAAGGACAATCTCTTTAAAAAGTGGTGCTGGGAAAACTGATCAACCACTTGTAAAAGAATGAAACTGGACCACTTTCTAACACCATACACAAAAATAGACTCAAAAAGGATTAAAGATCTAAACGTAAGACAAGAAACTGTAAAACTCCTAGAGGAGAAGATAGGCAAAACACTCTCTGATATAAACCACAGCAGGATCCTCTATGATCCATTTCCCAGAATACTGGAAATAAAAGCAAAAATAAACAAATGGGGTCTAATTAAAATTAAAAGCTTCTGCACAATAAAGTAAACTATAAGCAAGGTGAAAAGACAGCCTTCTGAATGGGAGAAAATAATATAAAATGAAGCAACTGACAAACAACTAATCTCAAAAATATATAAGCAGCTCTGGCAGCTCAATTTCAGAAAAATAAAGAATCCAATCAAAAAATGAGCCAAAGAATTAAACAGACATTTCTCCAAAGAAGATATACAGATGGCTAACAAACACATGAAAAGATGCTCAACTTCACTTATTATCAGAGAAATGCAAATCAAAAACCCAAGGAGGTACTATCTCACTCTGGTCAGAATGGCTGCTATCCAAAAGTCTACAAGCAACAAATGCTAGACAGGGTGTAGAGAAAAGGGAACACTATTACACTATTGGTGGGAATGCAAACTAGTACAGCCACTATGGAGAACAGTGTGGAGATTCCTTAAGAAACTGGAAATAGAACTGCCATACGACCCAGCAATCCCACTGCTGGGCATACACCCCAAGGAAACCAGTATTGAAAGAGACAGGTGTACCCCAATGTTCATTGCAGCACTGTTTATAATAGCCAGGACATGGAAGCAACCTAGATGTCCATTGATAGGTGAATTGATAAGAAAGCTGTGGTAAATATACACAGTGGAATATTTCTCAGCCATTAAAAAGAATTCATTTGAGCCAGTACTAATGAGGTGGATGAAACTGGAGCTGAAGTAAGTCAGAAAGAAAAACACCAATACAGTATACTCACGCATATATATGGAACTAAGAGAGATGGTAACAATGACCCTATATGCAGGACATCAAAAGAGACAAAGATTTATAGAGCAGTCTTTTGGACTCTGTGGGAGAAGGCAAGGGTCAGATGGTTTGAGAGAATAGCACTGACAAATGTATATTATCATATGTGAAACAGATCGCCAGCCCATGTTTGATGCATGAATCAGGGTGCTCAGGGCTAGTGCACTGGGGTGACCCTGAGGGATGAGATGAAGAGGAAGGTGGGAGGGGGATTCAGGATGGGGAACACATGTACATCCATGGCTGATTTAAGTCAATGCATGGCAAAAACCAGTACAATATTATAAAGTAATTAGCCCCAAATTAAGATAAATAATTAAAAATAAAATAAACAGCAAGTAATGAATCATTGAAAAGTGAAAGTGTTAGTTGCTAAATCATGTCCAACTCTTTAGTGCCCCAAGGGCTGTTGTCTGTCAGGCTCCTCTATCCATGGAATTCTCGAGGAAAGAATATTGGAGTGGGTTGCCATTTCCTTCACTAGTGGATCTTCCTAACCCAGGCATTAAACCTGAATATCCTGCATTGCAGGCAGATTTTTTACTGCCTGAGTCACCAGGGAAGCCTAATAAGTAATTAGCAAAGCATAAAGCAAGAAATACACATTAAAACTATGTATAGTATTATCATATTTATTTAAGAATGTATTGCAATATCAAATTACAAAGTTCAGTAATACCAACCTGTAATTACTCTTGCACCAACCTAATACAAATGAGGTTTCATATCCTTTGACGTTTAGAAATACTGTCTGTTGGATGTTTTCATTTACTTCCCAAAGTGTTGATAGCTATTCATCTATGACTGTCATTGCCTTTGCGGTTGGACTTTTTTATATCCCCTGAAGCCATTTTCAAAGCAATGAGGAATCCCAACAAGCTACAAAATAGCTCTGTTATATGATATCAATGTGGATAATATTCTTTTTAAAACTCCATGTGACACAGAAGCAGTAGAATAGTAGAAACACAGTTTCTTGAAGTCTGTCACACAATACGTAGCATGTAGTTTTGACTAGTGTGATTGTTTCAGTTCTGTATCACTAAAAATTTAACTTTTATAAATATGCTTTTGTCATATTTTAAGATAAGACCAATTAAAATTTTCAATATCTTTTTCAGAGTCAAATGTGTATAACTCACAATAATTAGACAAAATTATATGTATGTTGAGATATAAATATTATGGATTATAAATCAAAGCCAATCGTTTAAACCAAACAAAAACAAAATTTAATTTACATTTTACTGGCATGCTTCAATGAACAGATCTGTGTTATATCACTTTAGTCATTTACTTTTATTTTAAAATGCAGAGAGAAAGGAAGGAAATTTAATTTTCCCTAGATCATTTTATACTTAGGAATTCATTGAAATTAAGTAATTTTTAATGTAATGTGCTTGAAGAATTATTTTTGGCAAGTTTTTCTTTCAAGAAAAACTGATATTTTCCAGGTTATTTAATTTCAATATGAATGTATTTTTTAATCCAGTACTGCGAGAGACACGGAGAAGGCAATGGCAACCCACTCCAGTACTCTTGCCTGGAAAATCCCATGGACAGAGGAGTCTGGTAGGCTGCAGTCCATGGGGTCGCTACAAGTCGGACACGACTGAGCAATTTCACTTTCATGCATTGGAGAAGGAAATAGCAACTCACTCCAATATTCTTGACTGGAGAATCCCCGGGACGGGGGAGCCTGGTGGGCTGCCATCTATAGGGTCGCACAGAGTCAAACACGACTGAAGCGACTTAGCCACAGCAGCAGCAACCAGAGACAAGTGTGAATATACCAAAATTGCATACTGCAAATGTAGTTATTTTAACATAGGTAATAGGAGTAAAAGAAGAGACTACTTGATTTGAACAGAGGAATCAAAATACAGATTTTTCACAAAGGAATAAAAGCAAGAGTTTGTTTGAACTTGCTTATTCATATGCACTTGGCAAAAATGAAGTAAAGTAGAAAACATAAATAGTTTAATTTTCAAATAGTAATTTTTTAATTTTAAAATACATTTTGTATAAATTCATTGAAAATGATATCCTTTAGAGAATAAAAATTAACTAAACATAGCTGCTACACTCAAAGGAAGATAAGAAAGTGAAATTCTAGAAACCTACTCCAGTCAGTGTTACAAAATAAAAACTACTAAACTATTTGTACAGCTCTGCAGTAACTAGTTGGAAAGATAAAATATGTTTTCAAATTTTTTTTCCAGCTTTTAGATCCAAAGAGATGAATAGAACAAAATTGTTAGAAAGCATCTTGTCTTCTTTTTGTCTTAGCCAATCAACTACTTAGCCAAATAACTACTCAGCTTGCTAACACTCAGTTTTTCACTTTTATGTTTTAGTGCATTCTGGTCCTCTGATTGAAGTGTCTTTCCTCCTTTATCCCCCTGATATTTTATCCATTCTTCAACATATTGTCATATGTCACCTTCTCTATGTAATCCTCCATGTTTCCGTTAGACGTAGATATGGCATCTTCTTTGTAAACACTTCTCTAGCTATACTGTAAATAACCAAATGGCAATATCTGGGTTTTATTTCATCTTTCTAGATGCTAAGAACTCACAGTTCTTATTCCAAAAATTAGTGTATAAATACTCATTTTTCCTCTTAAATTTAATAATGTTTTCAACTCACGTGTGATAAAATACTATTGAAGGTCTTAATTTATTACTTTATGTCTAAGAATTGTTTAAATCACCATATATTATGTCAGAGAGATATAATTGCTTTGGAGATAAATGAGTTTAGGTGAGCGAAATGGAAAATTATGAGAGTGAGGTGCTATTGTACTGAGTATGATCAATAGACACTTGATTAACATAGTAATGCTTGAACAGAAACTTGAAGGGAGTGAAATGAAGAAGCATTTCAGATATTTCATGGGTGAGCCTTCCACGGGGAGGGAACCGAGGTTACAAAGCCCAGAGCCACACATGATAAGCATGTTCAAGGAAAAGCAAGGATGCCAGTATTGGTGGAACAGACCTTAGAAATACATGAAGAAACAGAGAAGAGCAGATGGGATCAGAGAAAAAGCAGAGGCCTCAATAATGTAAGTCTTATCCTCCATAACAAGGACTTTGTTTTTTACAATGGTAAAGATGAGATTTCAAATTGCCTCAGTAGTAAAGAATCCACCTGCCATTGCAGAAGAATACAGCTTCAAACCCTGGTCAGGAAGGCCCCCTGGAGGAGGAAATGACAAGTCACACCAATATTCTTGCCAGGGAAAAGGATCTTGGCAGGCTATTGTCTGTGCAGTCACAAAGAGTTGGACACAATTGAGCACATACAGAAACATGAGGAACTTCTAAAAAGTTTTGAGGAGTGACAGAATTTGACATATGTTCAAAGGAACAATAAGGCTATTCTGTGGAAATATATTTAGAAGAAATACAACAGAAATTTGGAGATCAGTTAAGAGACAATTTTCTCAAGAGCTGATGGTAGCTTTCAACAGAATAGGAGAGACAGATTCATGGGAAGAGTCTTGATTTGTTTGAGTAACAAAGTACCATAAACTAGTGATTTTATCTTCTAATACTTATACAGGCTAAAGTCCAAAATCAAGATGTCAGAAGGGTTGGTTCCTTTTAAGAGCAGTGAAGGAAGATTTTTCCAGGCCTCTTTCTTTAAATTATATATAGCCATCTTCTCCCTATGTCTGTTCACATTGTTCTCTTCTCACATTTTGTTTGTGTGTCTCTCTTCAAATATTCCCTTTTATTAGAGGTAACAATGATGTTGGATTAAGGACATGCTAAAGACCTCATTTTAAATTGGTTACCTCTATAAAGACTATCTTCAAATAATATCACATTCTGAGATACTGAGTGTCAAGACTTCAACATATGAATTTTGGAGGAAGACTTGTAATGAGGTCCATGAGGAAAATATTTTGATGAAGTATTTTGATGTAAGCAACCAGAGAAAGAGAATTAGTAGTATCTTAAATACTTTTCACAGTTATCCATTCATTCAATGGGCTTCCCTGATAGCTCAATTGGTAAAAAATCCCCCTGCAATGGAGGAGGCCCTGGTTCGATTCCTAGGCCAGGAAGATCTGATGGAGAAGGGATAGGTTACTCACTCCAGGATTTTTGGTCTGCCTCTTGAGAAATCTGTATACAGGTCAGGAAGCAACAGTTAGAATTGGACATGGAACAACAGACTGGTCCCAAATAGGAAAAGGAGTACGTCAAGGCTGTATATTATCACCCTGCTTATTTAACTTATATGCAGAGTACATCATGAGAAACGCTGGACTGGAAGAAACACAAGCTGGAATCAAGATTGCTGGGAGAAATATCAATAACGTCAGATATGCAGATGACACCACCCTTATGGCAGAAAGTGAAGAGGAACTAAAGAGCCTCTTGATGAAAGTGAAATTAGTGAAAAAGTTGGCTTAAGGCTCAACATTCGGAAAACGAAGATCATGGCATCTGGTCCCATCACTTCATGGGAAATATATGGGGAAAGAGTGGAAACAGTGTCAGACTTTCTTTTGGGGGGCTCCAAAATCACTGCAGATGGTGACTGCAGCCATGAAATCAAAGGACGCTTACTCCTTGGAAGAAAAGTTATGACCAACCTAGATAACGTATTCAAAAGCAGAGACATTACTTTGCCGACTAAGGTCNCACTTCATGGGAAATATATGGGGAAAGAGTGGAAACAGTGTCAGACTTTCTTTTGGGGGGCTCCAAAATCACTGCAGATGGTGACTGCAGCCATGAAATCAAAGGACGCTTACTCCTTGGAAGAAAAGTTATGACCAACCTAGATAACGTATTCAAAAGCAGAGACATTACTTTGCCGACTAAGGTCCATCTAGTCAAGGCTATGGTTTTTCCAGTAGTCATGTATGGATGTGAGAGTTGGACTGTGCAGAAGGCTGAGTGCCAAAGAATTGATGCTTTTGAAGTGTGGTGTTGGAGAAGACTCTTGAGAGTCCCTTGGACTGCAAGAAGATCCAGCCAGTCCATTCTGAAGGAGATCGGCCCTAGGATTTCTTTGGAAGGACTGATGATAAAGCTGAAGCTCCAGTACTTTGGCCACCTCATGCGAAGAGTTGACTCATTGGAAAAGACTCTGATGCTGGGAGGGATTGGGGGTGGGAGAAGAAGGGGACGACAGAGGATGAGATGGCTGGATGGCATCACTGACTCGATGGACATGGGTCTGAGTGAACTCCGGGAGTAGGTGACGGACAGGGAGGCCTGGTGTTCTGCTATTTCTGGGGTCGCAAAGAGTCGGACACGACTGAGCAACTGAACTAAACTGAACTTGTGTTTCAGCTGGTAAAGACTCTCCCTGCAATGTAGGAAATCCTAGCTCCGTCCTTGGGCTGGGAAGATCACCTGGAGAAGGGAAAGGCTAACCACTCTAGTATCCTGGCCTGAAGAATCCCATGGACTATACAGTCCCTGGGTTTCAAAAGAGTCGGACATGACTGAGTGACTTTCAAAAAAAATTATATATATATATTCAACAAATACCAAATGATTTGCTACGGGAATGCTATTCTAAGTACAGGAAAAAAGACACCCAAACCTTAAGCCCACATTAACTTGGCATTTTAATGAAGCACTCTGTGGGCATATGATTTGCCTCTCCTGAAGCCCCTGCAATTCCCTTTAGTAGTCCAATTAAAATACTTCCCAAATACTCAAATAAAACTAAGGGGTCTAGTAAGCATTTCCTCTCTGGGATGATGGATAACAACAAACTTTACTTGTCAAGTCAGTTGTCTATGTGAGCCTCTCTTTCTTACTCTGTACATTGTGGTGATATATCCACATCACAAGATGGTAGTATTAAATAGAATATTATATGCCAAAGTAATGTTCAAATCTTTAAATATGTTACTCTTGATGATTAACATACTCATGAACATCTGATCTTATTGGCCAGCTAAATAACATGAATAAATTGCCAGTCAATTTAAGAGAGAATTATGTCTGTGCTATTGAATAAACAATTTTTCATAGTGGAAACCAGAAGGAAACTCCACATCTTTGAGTTTTAGGAATTGATAATTCAGTTCAGTTCAGTCACTCAGTTGCGCCCACTCTTTGTGACCCTATGGACTGCAGCACACCAGGCGCCCCTGTCCATAACCAGCTCCCGGAATTTACCCAAACTCATGTCCATTGAGTTGGTAATGCCATTCAAACATCTCAACCTCTGTCATCTCCTTACCCTCCCACCTTCAATATTCCCCAGCATCAGGGTCTTTTCAAATGAGTCAGCTCTTCACATCAGATGGCCAAAGTACTGGAGTTTCAGCTTCAATGTCATTCCTTCCAATGAACACTCAGAACTGATCTCCTTTGGGTTGGACTGTTTGGATCTCTTTGCCATTCAAGGGACTCTCAAGAGTCTTCTCCAACACCACAGTTCAAAAGCATCAATTCTTTATCATTCAGCTTTCTTTACAGTCCAACTCTCACATCCATACATGACTACTGGAAAAACAATAGCCTTATCTAGAAAGACCTTTGTTGGCAAATTAATGTCTCTGGTTTTTAATATGCTGTCTAGATTGATCATAACTTTCCTTCCAAGGAGTAAGCATCTCTTAATTTCATGGCTGCAGTCACCATCTGCAGTGATTTTGGATCCCAAAACAATCCTATTGTTAATTTGGTTATAGAGGAAAACAATTTTGTGTCCTCAGAACCTGTCATAGTGATGGTATAAATTTAAATTACTGCACATAAAATTGTGTATAATTATGCTCATTTCACATGCTAGCATGAGTATGCTCAAAATCCTTCAAGCTGGGCTTTAGTATATGAGAACCAAGAACTTTCAAATGTACAAGCTGGGTTTCAAAGAGCAAAAGAATCTGAGATCAAATAGCCGATATTCATTGGATTATGGAGAAAGCAAAGCAGTAGCAGAAAAGCACCTATTTCTGTTATGTTGAATATGCAAAAGCCTTTGTGTGGATCGCAGCAAACTATGGAAAATACTTAGAGTACAGATCATCTTACCAGTCTCCTGAGAAATCTATATGCAGGTCCAGAAGCAGCATTTAGAACTACATAAGGAACAATGGACTGGTTCAAAAAAGGATTATGACAAGGCTGTATATTGTCACTGTGTTTCTCGAGAATGAAACAAAGGATCTTTGGATCTGGGGACACCAGACACAATCACTGATATAGAAACCACACTAAAATATGATTATTAAGAGAAGAGTGGTGTATTGAATATAAAGACTTGGGGGAATATTATGCATTTCTCTCTTAAAATCTGGCAACCAGGACTTTACTCACTATTGAGATCAGATCAGAACATTCACTAGAGAATGTGACCAACTCAAGGAAAAGAGCCTAAAAATACTACCATTATGTTATATAAGTATAATTATTTTTCAACAAATAATCTTGTCACTATCACTGGATACTACCATCATCATTGCTGGTCTCTATGAGAGGAGTATAGGTCTCCATCCTACTGATACTGAAATTGCTGAGGGACTTCAGTGCTGTATGCCACTGTGGTGTTTTGATTGTTCACCATGCAGCAATAACTGACTTATACAAAGTGTTTTGTGAGGATTGGGTCCAGGAACATCAGCCCATAATAAGATAAAAAGTGTATAAGTATAAATATTGGATCAGCCGTTTTGAAGTAAGTCATAGAAACTGAGAAAGGCACTCATTTAAGATGAATTTCTTGATTTCACAGAATATGCCATTGAATGGAAAGATCCAGACATTAAAAATACTGAATTAGATAATGCTTCTGTCACATTTATATATGACTCTGAAAAAGAAAAAAAATATTTTAGGGCTCCCTTTACCCATTTAATTTCCTATTAATATATGCATCAGAATAAGTAAATGATTAAACATATATATATATATATGTCTTCTTTTTTAAAGCATAAAATGAAACATTTAAGTGATTAGAAACCCATATGTCATAGTTTAACTGTGAGCTTTTTGTCTTAATACTACATAAACTAATATAATTTATTATAGTTAATTATGTCTTAAATTTAATAAAATTATGTAAATGATACATCAGATAGTGTTATGCAGAAAAATTCAATTAGGCAGGCAGTTAGAAGGGCAGAGAATAGGAATTAACTTCTTTATAGAGAGTGATGTGAAAAGACTTCTTTGATATGGTTTTGGAGCAGTGATTTAAGGGGTGTAAGAATTATTTCAGGAAAATAGATTTACAGCTTTTATGGGCAGAATTTGTGGGCTGGTTGCAGAGAAATTACACTTTCAAGAGAATAGCTTTGGGAAATGTTACAGGAGATGAGGTCAGAGAGTTAGTGGAGATAGAGCTATTTACTGATTTATGGGTACTTATTAATCTTTTATTTGGTTAAGATGGCAAGATTTTGGAAAGCTGTGTTGGAGTGACTTTTTAAAATATGTTTATTTATCTTAATTGAAGGCTAATTACTTTAAAATATTGTATTTGTTTTACCATATATCAATATGAATCTTCCATGGGTGTACACATGTTCCCCATTCTGAACCCTCCTTCCTCCTCCCTCCCCATACCATCCCTCTGGGTCATCCCAGTGCACCAGTCCCGAGCATCCTGTATCATGCATCAAACCTAGACTGGTAATTCGTTTCACTATGATATTATACATTTTTCAATGCCATTCTCCCAAGTCATCCCACCCTTACCCTCTCCCACAGAATCCAAAAGACTGTTCTATACATCTGTTTCTCTTTTGCTGTCTTGCATACAGGGTTATCGTTACCATCTTTCTAAATTCCATATATATGCGTTAGTATACTGTATTGGTGTTTTTTCTTTCTGGCTTACTTCACTCTATATAATCGGCTCCAGTCTCATCCACCTCATTAGAACTGATTCAAATGTATTATTTTTAATGGCTGAGTAATACTCCATTGTGTATATGTACCACGGCTTTCTTATCCATTCATTTTCTGATGGACATCTAGGTTGCTGTGTTGGAGTGACTTGATCTGACTCACATTTAAAGGGACTTGTCTGACTACTGTGTCAATAATAGGCTATAGAAGAGCAAGGGTAAGGTCTTGAAGACTAGATGGGAAGCAACTGTACTATTCCAAGCAAGAGATCATGGTGATTAGAATCAGAGAAATAAGAATCCAGTAAGTGGTTATATTTCAAAACTGAAATAAAAGTTTTTCCTGATTGAATATAGAGTATGTGAGAAAGAAAAGAAATAAAGTCCAGTTTTGGTCAAAAAACTAGACCAAAATACACTGCTTTGTACTGAAATTGAGAAGACTTCATGAAGGAGATATTTGGAGGTGGGAAATTCAGAGTTGCATTTATCAGTTTTTTTTAATTATGAGCAGTTTTATGAGGTGAAGTGTGTTTCCTGAAAATAATATTATTATATAATTATTATATTATACTATTATATGTTATTATATAATTATATATTTGTGGACTATACACTTAAAATGCAAATCTCTTAAAAAGTTACACAAAGTTGATTTATGAGAGTCTCAACTCTCAGAAAGACATACAGACACATATTTATACATACACACATACACAGATATTAAGGTCAAAAATTAAATATAGCGGTCTACATTTGGATGAACATACAATTGTCAAGTTATTAGCTTAGGTGAGAGTGTTTTATTTAAGCACTTAGAGACCACTTCTTTCCAGAATCTCTTAGTTTTCTGGAATGCTCAGTACACCAGATGGTCTTATAACTCTGCTACACAAGGAGATGATGTGTTCAGAAGTTAGGCTGGCATAGTGTGTGAGAACAGAATGCAAGACAAAGAGAAATGGCTTGCATGCTTATTCATGATCAAGTTATCTGGGGAAAATAAGTGCACAGAATCACAGGCTCCCATCTCCACCTGTGGCATGTTTTTTTGTCCAGTTGTTTAATCTGAGTAAAACCAGCCAAATTTCTAAACATAAATGAATCATTTAATTTCTCTTTTTAAATAACAGAAAATTGTTTACCAGGAAATTTTGCACTGGGATTCCACGTTAAGTATGAAATGACTGATCCATGACAGTCTTGACAACTTTAAACTACTGTGTGACATATTTTTTTCCTTATTGCTAAAAAAGTATTTCAGTTAAGATTGAATTCATGAATTAATGAAATGTTCCATTTGGGCTACAACTTTATTCTTCTAATTTAGCAAGAATATTTTTATATAATATCTATAAGTGTCCTTGTAATCATGTTGGAAAATATAGGTTGTGGTATTCTCACTGCTTTGAAATAAAGGAGATGGCTTTCTTTCCTTCCTCAGATCTTTGGTTATTAGGATACCATTATCAAGACACCTTGATATCATTTTGGACACCCAACGTTGGACACCTAATATTAGGTTAAAAAAAGCCATTGATAGAAACAGTACCTTGTGACAAAGGAGACACATTTGTGAAGATGAGCCTTCTGAATAAAATAAAGTATAACTCTGAAATAACAATGCCATCTAATTTTTGTTTTTCAAATTAGTGATATATTTACATATACCATTATTTATCAATGTATAAACATAATTTTTTTTATACTCTTGTATAGAAAAATTATGATACAAATTTTTACTGTTGAATTTCATTACTTTATGTTTACCTTAAATCTTCTGATATGTTGTTAAATACAGACTTTGCCTTAGATAGTTTTAATCTTTTAGAAAAAATAAAATCAAATATAACCAAGATTTATTGGTTAGTTTCTAGTCAACTCACCAAAATTGAAAATTAGAATTATAAAGAATTATCGGAGAAGGCAATGGCACACCACTCCAGTAATGTTGCCTGGAAAATCCCATGGATGAAGGAGCCTGGTGGGCTGCAGTCCATGGGGTCGCTAAGAGTCAGGCACAACTGAGCAACTTCACTTTCACTTTTCACTTTCATGCATTGGAGAAGGAAATGGCAACCCACTCCAGTATTCTTGCCTGGAGAATCCCAGGGACAGAGGAGTCTAATAGGCTGCCATCTCTGGGGTCGCACAGAGTCAGACATGACTGAAGTGACTTAGCAGCAGCAGTAGCAGCATAAAGAATTATAGAGCTACACTGGATTGTTGATTGATAGAGCAGCATTATCCCCCACACTACCATGGACTTCCTTAGTAGCTCAGATGGTAAAGAATCTGCCTGCAGTGAGGGAGGCCTTGGTTTGATCCCTGGATTGGAAAGATACCCTGAAGAAGGGAATTGCAACCCATCCCAGTATTCTTGCCTGGAGAATTATGTAGACAGAGGAGTGCTGCAGGCTACAGTATGTGGAGTTGCAAAGAGTTGGACATGACTTAGTGACTAACATTTTCACCCAGTAAATCAGGTACTTAATTATCCAGAATCTACGAACTTAATTATCAGAGTCTTATTCATGGGCAACTAGGTTAGATTGACCATCAATAAGCAGTGGTTGTACAATGAATGGAAGGTAGAAGAAGAGNAATAGGCTGCCATCTCTGGGGTCGCACAGAGTCAGACATGACTGAAGTGACTTAGCAGCAGCAGTAGCAGCATAAAGAATTATAGAGCTACACTGGATTGTTGATTGATAGAGCAGCATTATCCCCCACACTACCATGGACTTCCTTAGTAGCTCAGATGGTAAAGAATCTGCCTGCAGTGAGGGAGGCCTTGGTTTGATCCCTGGATTGGAAAGATACCCTGAAGAAGGGAATTGCAACCCATCCCAGTATTCTTGCCTGGAGAATTATGTAGACAGAGGAGTGCTGCAGGCTACAGTATGTGGAGTTGCAAAGAGTTGGACATGACTTAGTGACTAACATTTTCACCCAGTAAATCAGGTACTTAATTATCCAGAATCTACGAACTTAATTATCAGAGTCTTATTCATGGGCAACTAGGTTAGATTGACCATCAATAAGCAGTGGTTGTACAATGAATGGAAGGTAGAAGAAGAGGAGATATTGTTCTCTGGTAGCAGGGGGATCCATGGATGTAGGATAGACTTGAGTTGTATGATGGCTTCTGGGAATATTCCTATGTCTCATTCACTTTGGACCTATTAGCACCTATAAGAGAGTTCTGTCCTTCAGAGTTCTTAAAAACCAGTGAAATATTTCACTAACTTTGACGTTAACTGTCCTTCTGAAAGTTTTCTAAGGCTCTAATTTTCAGCATCTAATTGTTTTCTTCTTGAAATGCCCATAGTCATTTTATGTGGCTGACTGAATCCAGAATGATGGAGAAACCAGGGCTCTATAGAGGATTAAATATTTAGTTTTCCCTGAGGTGCTTTTGTGCATATTTCCCTCGAAGGGTGAATGGAAAATAAAGAAATAATCAAACAAAGCTGGTTGTCTTAAACACACTACTGATTGGGTATGTGCTGTGCTGTGCTTAGTCGCTCAGTCATGTCTGACTCTTTGCAACCCCATGGACTGTAACCTTCCAGGCTCCTCTTTTCATAGGAATTATCCAGGCAAGAATACTGGAGCAGGTTGCCCTTCCTTCTTCCAGAGGATCTTCCTATCCCAGGGATCTAAACTGGGTCTCTTGTATTGCAGGTGGTTCTTTACTGTCTGAGCCAACAGCCCTTTTCACCATCAGTTATCTTCAATTTTATATTTTAAGCACCATTCATTATATGTTGCCCTCTATAGAATGAACTCTCAACTTGCTTAAATTTGCTTAACATTCATATTTCCTCTGCTTCTGGTTAATTTGTATTATGCCACTTTCTCTAGAAATTTCCCTTGATTGCTCAAAATTATGTCCCTCTTATTGGCTCCCATAGCACTAGGACTTACTTAGTCATGACACAAGGCGTGCTGCATCTCTGTGTGTTTTACTCATTAACCTGTAGTTTGCTTATCTGTGGAAGTCTTTTCTTCTCTCTTTGCTTCCTGGTACATAGCACAGTGCTTGAAATATGGCTGGAGCAAAATATAAATTTGATACCAAGACAGGTAATTTTCATGCATAATCACTTTCAGTGCTATGATTTTTATAATAACACTGGTATTTTTATTGTGATTTCATATATATAGTTTGATTTTAAAAATTAATCTGGATTTCCAATGTTTAAATATATTTGTAAAGTTTCACTTTCCTCTAACTTAAAAACACATTGAATAGTCATTCACTAACTTCTTCATAATTCCTCTAGAGGAACTGTTTTCCTTAGCTGTTCATATTCGTCAGTATTTGAATTTTTGCTGCCTGTCATTCACTTAAACTTTTGGAATGTCAATTTGATTTGAAACAGTTACCCCAACTCATGTATTAGTAATGCTGCAATTAAAGGAGAGGGTTTTTCTGTAAACTGAACTATTGAGGTGGAACTAAAGACTGATTTTAAGTAGGAAAAGGAGTATGTCAAGGCTGTATATTGTCACTCTGCTTATTTAACTTATATGCAGAGTACANGTTTCTCAAGAGGCAGGTCAGGTGGTCTGGTTTTTCCATCTCTTTCAGAATTTTCCACAGTTTCTTGTGATCCACACAGTCAAAGGCTTTGGCATAGTCAATAAAGCAGAAATAGATGTTTTTCTGGAACTCTTGCTTTTTCGATGATCCAGCGGATGTTGGCAATTTGTTCTCTGGTTCTGCTGCCTTTTCTATAACCAGCTTGAACATCTGGAAGTTCACAGTTCATGAACTGTGAAGCCTGGCTTAGAGAATTTTGAGCATTACTTTACTAACATGTGAGATCAGTGCAATTGTGCACCCAAAATCCATAATATTGACAACATGAAATACTGACAAGGGTGTAGGAGCAATGTGAATTCTTACATGTTGTGGTATGAATGGTAATGATGATGTCTTATAAAACTGAATATACTCTTATAATAGAGTCCAGCAATTTCACTCCTTGGTGTTTACACAGAGGAACTAAAAATGTATATCCATATAAAAACATGTACATAGATACCTGTAGCAGGTTTATTATTTAACAGGTTTAAAATATTTTATTATGGTAAAACAAGCATGACATAACATTTACCACATTAATTATTTCACATTTCTAGAGTTCATTGGCATGAATATATTCACACCATTGTAATGAGCACTACCATCAATCACTAGAATTTCTTCTTCCGAACTGAAAATTTGTACCCACTTAATAACTCCCCATTCATCCTCCCTCTTTTTCATGGAAATCACCCTCTACTTCTACACATATAGGTCTGAGTTTGATTACTCTAGATGCTTCTCTGGTGTCTCAACTGGTAAAGAATCTGGCTGCAATATGGAGACCTGCAATATAAGTTGGGAAAATCTCCTGGAGAAGGGAATGGCTACCTACTCCAGTATTCTGGCCTGGAGAATTCCATGGACTGTGTACAGTCCATGGGGTCCCAAAGAGTCAGACATGACTGAGCGACTTTCACACTTCACATTTTTTTAGATACTTCACGTGAATGGATTCATACAAAGTATGTCTTTTTTGACTGGTTTATTTTATTTGGCATGATGTCCTTAAGGTTCATCCATTTTTTAGCATGTGTCAGAATTTCATTCATTTTAAAGCTAAATAATATTCCATTGTATGTGTATACCACATATGTTGATTCATTCATTTACTAATGGAAACTTGGGTTGAATCCATATTTAAGCTATCATGAATAGCTTGTAGCAGCTTTATTCATGATTGACAAAACATGAAAGTATGCAAGATGCCATTCAGTAGTAAATTAATAATTAACTATGTTATATCCAGTCAATAGAATATTCTCCAACACTGAAAAGAAATGAATTAATCAATTCATAAAAAGACATGGATGAAACTTACATGCATATAACTAAATGAGTGACATCAATCTGAAAAGGCTACATGCTATACCATTCCAACTATATGACATTCTGGAAAAGACAAAACTGAAGATAGTAGAAAGATCAGTGGTTGCCAAAGACTATGGGAAATGGATGAGTAAGCAAAGCCCAGGGAATTTTAAGCAGTGAGAACACTGTATGATTCTATAATGGTGGTTACATGTCATTATACTTTGTCCAAGCCCAAAGAATGTATAACACCAAGAGTGAACCCTAAAGTAAACTATAGACTGTGGGTGATATTAACGTGTCAGTGTAGATTCATCAATTGTAGCAAATGGACTACTCAGGTAGGTGATGTTGACAATGAGGAGGGCTATGCAAATACGTGGGCACGGGCTATATAAGAAATCTCTGTATCTTCTCAATTTTTCTGTGAACTTAAAACTAAAAAATAATCTACTGGAAAAAAAAATCAGCCCTATCGTTAAAGTAGCACTGTGTTATATGTAAACTGAACCAGATTTTGTAATTCACATTAGTTCAAAGCTATCAAAGATCCCATTCACTTACAAATAACTTAAACATTAAAAGTGAAAAGATATAATTTGAAGAAATTGTAATTTAATCTCATAAAGCCACCTTGATAAGAACTGCCAAACTTAATTTCATTGCATAAATTTTGTGATGTGTTGAATAACGTTCATAAGTTTTCTATACAATGCAATAGACGACAATTAAACATAGAGTAACTCTCGCAATATTCTCACTAAAATTGATGTCTAAACCATAAGAATTGGCCATTTTCAAACTTGTAACAATCTAATGCTATTATTATTTAGTTTTCTCTTTAACTGGATATACTTTTAATTTTGTCTTTTCTCTGTATGTCACATTAATTTGTAGTTTTAAAAATATACTTTGACTCCAAAACATTTATAAATTGATTGATATGCACTGAGCTTTGCAGTCAAAGATAAGGATTATACTGTTTTATAAAATTTTAGAAAGTTTTTTATTTCTCTAGCTCATGTAATAGTTTCCTTCTTCTTGAAAACTAAAATCTGTTTCCACAATCTGTTTATCTCCAAATTAAGCATTATATTTCCTGCATTTTTTTTTCTTTTTTCAAATTATGACAGCAGTAGAATGAGATGAAAATGTGCCATATCACCACTTGACTATACTATTCTCAGCATATTTACAAGTAATTTCCCAAATTATATTTAAATATTGAAATTAAAAGTTATTAAAGAAAAAGTGATGTCTTAATGTAATTAGTTTTAAATATGTGCAAGCTGATATATATATATATATATATATATATATATTTTTTTTTTAACCCAGCCTAAAGGACTGACAGACTTCTTTAAAGCAGCCAGTCTGAAATGAGCTATCCATTATAAACAATGTGACCATTATTTGAGTATTGCAGCAGGGTATGAGAAAATAATAAGG
>SJYA01001375.1:379030-522030 GCA_006410615.1 Neotragus moschatus | reverse complement strand
AGCAGGGTATTAGATAATAATAAGGGGTCAGAATGAACTTTCTTCAAATAATTTGTATGCCTTAATGAGAATGACTAACTTACTAGCAATGATAATTAATATAATTTGGAACATCTGATTTATCATGTTTGCATTTAGTATATAAGTGCATGTAGTTTTGTATAGATATTTCAAAAATTATGTTAGTGTCTGTAATGAAGTTCATATTATAGAATTAATACAAGAAAAAGGTCAAAAAACAAAGGAAAGAAAAGGAAGCTTTACAGAGATTAGAATTGGCATGCCCTTCAACTGTTAGAGTTCATTTTCCTTTAGTTAAAAAGAATCATTTGAATAAAATACATAAATATTAAAAAGGCAATTATACTTTGTTACCAGGACGACAGAAACAAAGCACATGATAAAATAATGAGAATAATTTACAGCTCAGTGAGACAACCATAGAGACAATAATCTAATGGAAAAGGCACATTTATTTAAAAAGAAAATAAGATCTCTTATCTAAGTCTATCTTTAATTTCAACAGTAGCACACCAGATGATAGTAAAGAACCCCACATTTTAAATCTTTCGTAGATGTTTTCAGTAATTCATGGGTGATTAGAAAGTAACAAAGCTACTTTAATGCAAAGAGATTCTCCTGACTAGACCAGCGATTCAACTCTACTTAGGAAGAAAATGCTTTTGCCTCCTCAGAAACCCTTTCATCTTCTCTAATAAGTGATGGGTCCCTGCAAAATCCCATATACTGCAGGTAGATCTGACTCAACTGTTAAAATTCCACAGCTATAGTTAAAGTGAGTAGCATGAACAACCAAATATAATAACCTCCTCAGTTGAGACTCAGAAGTTAGAAAATACTTTCAGCCTACGTAAAAGAAGGGCACATTTAAAATTAGCTTAATCTGCCATCTCTTATGATGACAGATGATAAATATTTTGAATAAGAATTTAGTAGTCTGGGAAATGTGATTCATTTGTAATTCAAGACCAGATGAGTAAAACATAAAACTAACGTTAAGAATTGAATTGCAAAAGCATGACTGGAACTAGTAATAATAGTTCTGCCCTGGTGGATGCTTATCACTTTAGTCAATAATGTAAGTCTACATTGACCTGCAGTACTTCTGATAAGCTTTGACCACATTCATATGACAAAAGACTGGCATCCTGACATATCTTAACGGCCTTAATAATGTAGAGAACACCATACTTTGCAGCTCAGATAATTTATCCAAATCTAAAAATGTGTTGGGAGAGAGGGACACAGTGAAGGAGGTTACTTGGCATTTGTCTGTTTATGAGACCATTGACTGTGTTTTGATAGAGACTGAGGACTGACCAATTTTGAAGATATTATTAACAAATAAAGAAGTTAGCCAGAGGACAAGCAGATGAGGGCTAGCACAAAGAAGAATGTTTATTGTAGTAATGATGCTGTTTTTTAGATTTATCTCTGGGATCCTACAGAGAAAAAGAACTGTAATAAAAGTAGGCAAAATGAAAGAACTTTGTCAGTTTATGTCAGTTTAAGAAAATAAGAAAAATATTCAGTTGTATTTTCTGGACTACAACATAATTTTTGAGGTTGGTGTGGGATATGGGGAGAATATATCCTACTATTTGAGTTCAGTGTCTATCTACATAAAATCCCTACAATATTAGAAACATAAGAGAAATTCACTTGGATGGCCCGATTGTTTGAGAGTCTGGAAATCAACCTTAGGACTGACAGAGGCTATAGTGGTGATGCTGAAATGTCACCCAGAAGTGGCAGATAAGACATGGCTGTGATAGAAGAAAATGTAAATTGTGACCTTTGGGGAGGCCGTGCAAAACTCTGCTGACCTAAGGGAACCAGAATGGAAAGATGTAAATAGTTCAGGTTTCAGATAGTTTGATAGTGGGGTCTTTTATTACTACAGCTTTGCTCTATTGTCAGGCTGATGTGGCCAGGAATGAGAAAAATGTGAGATAATTTAGACACTTTGTGAGTCCTTTCCTTTCTGAATGTTCTGGGTCTTTGTAAATTTTGGCAAGAAAACTGGAGTGGATAGTCATTCCCTTCTCCAGGGAATCTTCTTGACCTAGGAATTAAGCCCAGGTCTCTTGCATTGCAGACAAATCCTTTATCATCTGAGGCATCAGGAAAGCCTATAAGAATACTTCCCTTCTTGAATATTCTGGAGCTTCACAAATTTTGGTGAAATTAGTTTAACCACTGCCAATGTGTAAATGCAAATCTTATAGGACTAATCACTAATTTTTTTAAGGAACTGCAATGTACATTACTACATTTGCTCTTCGTAATACTTGTAAGATAGGTATTAATGTCCCAGTCTCTCCAATGAACCTAGGAGAGATTAGGTAGTTTGTCAAGGCAGGAGACAAGGTCCTAGTCAAGGTCCACTAGACAAGTCTACGGCTGATTCTGATGTCTTTGTTCTGTAACACCATGGACCCACAGAGAAACCTAGAAAAAAATTCCATCCCTGTTTGCGAAAATCAACATTTCCAATTCCACATGAACACATAGGTAGTACTTAAGAAAAAGACTGTTTTTGCTTTAAAAACAATTGTATTTCCTTCTTTTTATGTTTTCTATCAAAATCTTGAAATGTGAGAACAGCTAATACAATCCTGGTTGACCTCAAGATCCTATAGGATTATTTTGTGATTTGACTTTCATGAACAAAGAACCAAGGAAAAAATACAAAACAAATCAAGGAATGTGTAATGGTGCTGACAAGCATCTTGCCTGGCTTCCTACCCTTAGGAGACTGTCATCCCATTTCATTGTCAGTTTGTAAACATCATTGCTAAGTGGAAAGCAGAGATAATTCATTCAGTTCACTTAGGAAAACCTTGAACTTCAGGTCATCTAAACTAAATCTGTTTAAACCTCAAAAGTAATGAGAGAGCAAACATAAAATTATAGAAAATTCTAATGCTATTTTCATCTCAGGGAGTTCAAAATTACATTATGCAGGGAATATGATTAACTCCACTGAATTCCACCCTAACTATCACGTTAGAAATATAGGATTTATCATTAGCATAAACGGAACAAAAGCACAGGCCTGAGTTAAAGTGTCTGCAACATTGCCATCAATGGCCAATGGGAAGGAAAGAATCTTACAAAGGAATGACAGGTGGTTAAAAGTCAAAGGAAGTGATGAAAGCTATAATTAAAACCATCAACTGTAAGTAAAAGAGCATGTAAACTACAGAGCCATTTAGTCCCTGGGTGAAAGAACTCAGAATAATTATATCAAGCTAAATGAAGAGCTCTTGCTTTCTTGCAAGCTCAGGCTAGGACAGATAAGGAAACTTCCAGACAGGAGCCAGGAAACCATTTCTGTATAGTCTGGCCTAATTCACTGCTTGATTTCTAGTAACTTAAATCTCCCAAATTTCTCTTTCCGATACACGTAGGATGAGACAAAGCATATCTCCTTTGCAGACATCTGGGAAACATCAATAAAATAAAATAGTTCAAAAATATTTGGAAGAAAGCATAATACAAGTACATTCCCATTAGTGTTACAGGGTATGTTTGAAAACACTTAGAGTCCAAAGCAGAAAAAGCTCAGATTTGTGTTTTCTTTTTACTCTTGATCAGATGCTTAAATTAAGGAAATCAGTTAACTTTTTAGAACCTCAATTTCCTCATACGTAAAGTGCAAATAAGGACAGATATAGTTGAGTAGCTCAGATGAAAAAACATATTAAAGTACAAGATGGAAAATGTAACAGTTTATAGCAATAAGATTGGTAATTTTAAAACTTCATTTCTAATGATACAAAATAGGAATAGCAATGACAAACCTGTGGTAGGAAGGTGACTGTGAAACCTATACTTCCAAATTTTCAGAAAACCAAGGGAAGGCAGCTATGATCAGTGTCTCAGTATCTTACCATCTATTAAAGTAATTTTAAACAATTTCCTCACTTTGTTCTAGTTGGTTTTCCAAACTTAATATCATTACCAGTTTCATACAATGAGAATCACATTTTAAAAAGGCTATAATTTGCTTCTTTATAACTATCTAGTGCTATTGACTTTTGAGACAACGGATGGAGAACTGTAAGGAAAGAGCTGCAAATTCTCAAAATTCTGAGATAGAGAACAAATTTTATTTTAATAATAATAAAATTAAGAGATTTGGAATTTCCTTCTTAAAATTTCATATCTAGATATTATAATTTACAAAGAAATCCAATTATTTCATAATTTACTTGCAAATTCTTTCAAGTCTTTTCTAAGATGCAGGGTTGCTTTGGCAGTGACCTGAAAGTCACTAATGTTGTCAGCAGATTTGTTTTGTTTGCCCTGAATGATTAGTCTTTTCACAGAACAAGAAGTATATTTCCAGTTCCCATGAACTCTTATAGGATTAAAATTAGGTCCTCTTCACGTTTAAGTTACTTGCCTAGATCCTGAAGATATTTCAGTTTGTACCTATGGATGCAATTTAGATTGTAAAAATGAACCATCCTAAATCTCTACTAAATGAAACAGCACCAAATTATAAACCTCATTAAATTCACATAATATATTTTGAACAGATACTTTCTTAATTTTCTTAATCTTGAATGTATTCCATTGTATCCTCTTTAATTCTCCAGTTTATTAGCAATCTATGTAGTAGGCATTGTGTGCACAGTCACTCATTGGTGTCCGACTCTTTGCAACACCATTGACTGTAGCCCGCTAGGTTCCTCTGTCCATGGAATTTTCCAGGCAAGAATACTGGAATGGGTAGCCATTTCCTTCTCCAAGGGATCTTCCTGACCCAGGGATTGAACACACATCTCTTCTTTCTCCTGCATTGGCAGGAGGATTCTTCATCACTTGTTGTCCAGTTGCTAGTCCTATCCAACTCCTTTGCAATCCAATGAATCACAGCACACCAGGCTTCCCTGTCCTTCACTGTCTCCTAGAGTTTACTCACATTCATGTCTATTGGTTAGCTGGTGCTGTCTAACTAGCTCATCCCCTGCGGAGGGTGTTTTTACCACTAGCATCACCTAGTAGTAGGTATTAGGATAATCTATTTTCCTTCTTGAATAATTGGAAGTCATTCTAAGGAGTATAAGTTTGAGCGTGACAAACTGAACCCTTCCCACCACACCCATTCCCAGAGCAGCCTCCCCTTCCTAATTTGCGTTAGGTCTTTGGCTAATTTGAAAGTGACTTTATTTTATGGTAATATTTTTATTTTTTATTTTTTTTTATGTTTTAGAATAAGATTCATTCAAACTTTTTTCTGTGATCTTGGCTTTATAGATTTTTAAGTCCATAGTTGTTGTACCATTTTACTGATAAAACATTCTCTATATAGTTTTTAAATACTGCTAAATAGTGGGGATGAATTCCTTCTGAAAGTGAAGGTTAACACTGTTGAGATATTTTGCTTCTCAGAATAACAATTTGTTTCTGTCTACTGTGCAACTCTCAGACTAATTCAAATATTGAGTTGAGTTGGTGGATTGTGCTTTTCCTGGCTTTGATTTACAAAAATCTTAGTCTTTGGAGATGCTGGCTTAGACAAAGCATCTCATAAAATATCAAGAGAGAGCTAGATTTTATTTTCCTGGCAGAGATCATCACAAAAAGAAAACACACACACACACACACACACAAATACACACACACACACATATTTCTCAATCTAGGGAGAAACAAGAAGAAAATTAAGAGAAATATTAGCATACTAATGTCCTGACTGATTGAGAAAGAACTCAGAATGCAGGGCAGGAATGAAAAATTTCTATGCCGTAGAGGATCAGGATTTCCATGTCCTTCAGGGTGGTAGACGTAACATAGAACTCACAAGAACAGAATGAATGTGGAGACCTGAATAAGCAATATCTCAGTAGAGAACTGTGGATGGAAGACCAAACAGCAGATATTGGCCTTCTTCCCAGATGCTAGATGCAAAAGAAAAAATAACATTTCCCACAAAGCCCTTGGCACTGTAAGTTCTCTCACCCCCAGATATTTGACCCAGCTCTGGGAGGAAAGGGTGGATTACTCTGAGAATGAGTTTCCACTGCGTAATTAACAGCAGTTAAAATTTGATGTACATTCAAGTACAATAAATTGTTATATGCTGTGTACAATTGAGTTTTCCTAAAATGCTTCACATCTAGAATATGATTAATAAAAATAAAATGGTTTATTATTGCACATCTTTCATCTTACTCTAGATATGAAATGCTCTGCAAAAATGGCTCAGGTGTGCCCAGCAGAGTTAAGAAGTTCCTTCTGCTTTCCTGTTACATCTGCATCACTGACTTCTAATACATTATAAAAGTGATTCACATGCTAAAGTAAACCAGTGTTAAACAAGAATGTAGTACCATTTTCAATATCTTCATATGTTGATGATAAGCACTTGAGGCTCATAGTAGGATGTACACATCACTTAGGTTAATGAAGTTAGTATGATCCAAGACATGTAGATATTAAATGTGTAGCATTATTAGGTTTGAGCATTTGGCTAAGCACTAAATCTCCCTCAGTGAATTTCAGTCCAAAACTTCATTCCAGCCTCTAAATTAGAGTGCGGCTCTCACTATCATCATACACATGAAGTTAGAACATTTGGGTCCACTTACTCTTTGCAAAAGAGGTGACTTGCTTCTTGACTTCCAAAACCTTTAAGCAATCTATTTCTTATAACAGGAATCAAAGGTTTATTGGATGTCTTCTGAACCATCTGGGTGAGTTAAGGGTAAAGGAATCTAAAATGTATGTATTCATTTCATTTAAAATACACATGGGTTTATAAACCAATTGAAAATTACTTGGCATGAACATAGAAGAACTTGGCAGAAAATATTTCCCTGAACCCAACACTTTTGACAAAGTCCAAATGCAATAATAATAAAAAAAAAATGCCCGCATTTAGCCATGATTTGGCAGAATAGTCAAATAATAATTAAAGGAAAGAAAAATACACTGAAGTAAATCTGAAAGAGAATTAAAAAAAAATGCAATGTAGCTTATGGAAGGCTTATGTGTCTTTTCCACAATAGTGGATTGTAATGTTTTCAAGGAATAATGTGTTAGCATCTGATTATATCTGGGTTGCATTCATGTGCCTCTGTGAATGAGTCATTGCTTCTTATTGCCATCTATGTGCCACACGACCTGAAAACAGTGCCCTTCCTCTTCCTCTGCTCACAGGCACGTGTGCCCCTAAGCTCATTTTGCAGGTTTGTGCACACATATACGTATACACACAAGGGCATGCACACACGTTACAAAAGAAAAAAGCCCATCCCTCCTAAAAATAAACACAACTGTGTGTTTGTCTTTTGAATATTATGACTGTATCTATGTACTATGCTTCTAATCTACTGACAGAAACATCTAACGCAAGTTTGAAAAATGTTTCCTTCCAACAAAGTTTTCCAGATAAAATGCAGGTTGCGTGGCTAAATTTGAATTTCAGATAAACAGCAAATAATTTCCTGTAGTGTAAGTGTGCTTCATGAAATATTTCGGACATGCTTATATGTGGAAAAAAAAAAAAACATCCTTTATTTGAAATTCAAATTTAACGGAATGTCCTGTTTTTCTTTCTAAATGTGAAAACTCTACTTCCAACACCTCTTTATATATGTGTTTGGAATATTAAATATTTAGCAAAGAAATATTTAGCAAAGAAATATTTAGCAAGTATTTCAATGAATAAGTGATTCTCAAAATTCTATTATGAATTACAATCACTTCAGTATTATAACAACATGAAGGTCTTCTCTCCTAGTGATTGCAGTATAGCCAGGGGAATTAAAACTAACATACAAAGAATGCAGTATAGGTTAGCATCTAAATTGTGTCAACCATCTATAAATGTTCTGTCTACTGAGGAAAAATTTAATGTGACCTACTGAGTTGAAAGATGTTTTCCTGATTGAGATGAATGTTGAAGAAAATGAAGAATTTTTCTATCCAGAAAGATACAAATGTACATCCCAGAGGAGAAGAGTATGGTTGAAAGTTTAGAGGAGAGAATAAGTGCAATATGTTCAAAACATATTGTAGGTGCTCAGAGGATGGAAATAGCTAATATTAGTCAAAGATGCTTAAGGCTAATATCAGAAATATATATATTTCATCTGTATATTTCAGTCCTTTGTAAAAGATGTTCCTTTACCTCAAAAACAGAATCACAGACTCCAAGCCTTGTAGTTTTTGACTTTCAGCAAAACTTAGCCAGAATTGGAAGAGATAAACAAGAGCATGGAAGATGCTGATTCTCTTTTTATTTCCAGCTCTTAGCATGTCTGGGCACAGTGATCAATAATGTTTATAAAACAAATTAGAAAAAAAATAGTAAAGAGAAGGGAAGGATAGAGGAATGAGGGAAGGAGGGAGGGAAGGAGGGAGGGAAGGAAGGAAGAATTAAGGCAGGGGGCCTTAGATGTTCTACATTTGAGTTATTATTCTAGTTGATAGTTTCTTTTCCTCATACCCCCAGCCCAGCCAGCACACACATTAACTTGCTCCCCCAAATGATAGTTTCATTTAAGGGATGAAAGATGGGAATAGAATTTCAAAGATGCCAGTGACACACAGGCAGGAATTCTGCTACCCTTTTTGTTCACTTATTTTGGAGAATGTTACTTTAAAGAGACACAATAATTCAGGCATTTAGAAAGCATCCAATAAGATCCCAAGAAGGCAGTTCTCTCTTTTTTAATTTATTTATTTATAATTAAAGGATAATTTCTTTACAGCGTTGTGTTGGTTTCTGCCAAACATCAACATGTATCAGCCATAGGTATGCATATGTTCCCACTCTCTTGAACCTCCATCCCACTACCTACCCTGTCCTACCCCTCTCAGTTGTTACAGAGCTCTAGGAAGGCTATTCTCTTAAAAGCCCTCTTCAAAAATCACTCTTCTAACCAAAACAAAAAGCAAAGTTTAAGTAAATATATTTAGAGAGTAGTTACTATGAAGTTTTTAGAAGTACAATTTCTAGACATTCAAAAGATAAGGATCATGGGGTAAATGACTTCATGCAGTATTCACTGAAGATTCTTGAAGTGCAGATGGATCTGTGTTTGCTTTCTAACAGAGAGCTTGTTGTGGTGTATTGATGTCAGCGTCAAGTCTAAAGGTCACTGCTGTAGCTGACAAGATGCAACAGCTTACTGTCAGGCAGTGAATTTTTCCATTAGGAGGAGAGAGATTTGAATATTTTCCCTGCTTCACAGATTTTCAGTCTCAAAATCATTATTTTGCCATATATGTATATTTTAAAGATGAATATTGCTTTCCTTCCCTGTCCTCTTGATTTCTATCAGATTATTAGTGACTCCCTTCAGTACTGGTACTAGTTAGAGAAAGCCAAGTGATAAATTAGAGTGACCCTTGCTACTGATCTACCCTGTAGATATTAAATATGTATAATTTATATATATTAAATAATATATATAGAAGGCTTGCAGGAAGTAAGATGTAAAGATGCTGGAAATCTTGACAGGGTCAAAAGGGTCCTGGTTATGGCTTCCAAACACAGAAATGACTGCTTTTGCCCTACCTGGAAAAAACATTAGGCATTTTCACCAGGTAAGACTAAGGTAAAAGAGCACATCCCCATGATATATGAACCCAAAATTTCTGTGGAAAGAAAAAAAGTCTATCTCTTTTATCCAGACCAATGTCTACAAGTTTTACCACCTGGAGGCATGCTGCTTTTGTTTAATTGCTAAGCCCTGTCCAACTCTTTGTGACCTCATGGACTGTATCCAGTGTGGCTCCTCTGTCCATGGAATTTCCCAGACAATAATATGGAGTAGGTACCCATTTCCTTCTCCAGAGAATCTTCCCTTCTATCTCCTTCGCTGGTGGGCAGATTCATTACCACTGAGCTACCAGTGAAGCCCCAGAGGCATGTTACACAGACATAAATATTATTTAGATCTCTTTTAATTTTGAGTAATGATTTTATATTACTTATCTAAAATCACAGTGCTTATTTTTAATCAATACAATCTATATAAACAATTTTTAAATCTGTCACATCATCAAGAAAGTAAATGAAACAGAGCATCATCCATTTTTTTAAACATGCGTACTGACATTAAATAATTTATAAATCAACAAATTTTGCTTTCTTACAATGAGGTCATATCTGTGTATTTCATTAAAAATGTTACATTTAATATTTTCTGAATTGCTAGGATAAAAAGGAATTGGAAAGAAACTGAGGTTTCAGATAAATGTTCCTTTCTTTAGAAAACAAAAAAGGACTGCACTGCCTAAAATATTCCTTTTAAGTTTCAAAAGAAGTGATTGTGATAGACAATTTAGAGCTGGAGCTATTTGTTTTTCACTCCAAGTTTCAATTTTATGTTACCAAAATGACTCCCCACTACAAAGGATCAGAAATCAGCACTTGCATATTGTTTTTCTCTTTCCTTCCATCACTGTCTGCTTTAAGATGCTCTGTCTTTATTTTTGATTTATCATGTTTATAAGACTTGCGTTTGTTTCTGTAGGAATAAACCCTTCAGTTGTTTGAACTGAGTGAGGGATCATTGCTATATTTCAGTCTGTTTTTCCATGTCTACATTCCTGATTTCTAAACTTTGGCTCATCATCTGGTTTGCGGCATGTAAGGGCAGCAAGTAGTTTTTCAAGAGGACTATAAGGGATTCCCCTATGCTCATTTGTGCCACATAATAATTGTCTACTGCCTTTATAAATATAAATTACCTATGAACTTGGATTACAAACTGACCATATTTTTGGATATTTTCTCCTTGGGATTTTATAGATATTGTAGATATTGCTTAGCTTTCTAATATTAAATCTCACTTTTGAAAGTCTAAAGAAAACTTGATTTTTTCCCTTCTTTTATTCTCTTATTATTTTGCTGTGTGCATGAAAATTTCTGCAGTTATTCTTGAAACTCAGTAATTAAAATAGAACATGTATACTACTTTGTGTCAATTTTTCATAGAACATGTGTGATTTTATAATATCAAAATTAGTTTTTCATCTCATAGAAAGATTTTCACTACTGTCTCTGTGAATATATTTTTACTGTTCTGTTTGTTGAATACTCAAGAGTAGCAATAGCACTTATACTTAGAATGCAAAATATTCGTCCTGTTTTTCTATCTTCCTAACTGCTTTACTGTCTTTGCTTTTTTTATTTCCCTCTGCACTCAATATAATAATCTCATGGCTTTCTTTTGTGCCAGTTATTTGTGTTTCATCCTCAACTTTCTTATCATGTTTTTTTTTTCCAATTCTTTTATTTGTCTAACTGCTGGTTCCTCTGTTTGTTTCCATAGCTCAAAAATCTCATTCTCTGTTTTATGTGCCTTTGAATCCTTATTCTACTGAACAAGGTCTTTGTTAAATTACTCTAATGTAGAAGGTACTCTCAGGAAGTTTATAATCAAACATAATTCTTTGTCTTTTACTGGATCTCCTTCCTTTCTCTCCCCTTCCCTTCTTCCTCCCTTCTTTCTCTGCTTCATTTCTTTCATAATATATTTTCATAATTTTCATGCACTTATGGATATAACTAGGACTGGGAACAATTTTTGTTAGAAAACTTGAAATATTTACTGGTTCTGGGTAGGTGGATTAAAAAAAAAAAACAAAAACCTACCTCTATTAAGATTACACTTGGTTAGTAGATGACTGTGTCCTATTTCCAAGGGGTAGAGCAGTCTTCAAGTTCTATATCATCTCTGATTTTTACCACAGATCCATTGAAATTTTGAAGTCATGGTGGCTTTTTCTACCTCTACTAGGATTTTCAGATTCTATCATATGTTAAAGGACTTCTGTATTTATGTTCTCTCCCTACCTCTCTCTCCCTCTCCCCTCTTCCTCCCCTCTTCTTTTCCCCTCTTCCCTTTCCCCCTTTTGTTTAACTCCCTTTCTCTCTGTACCTCCTCTTTCAGTCCCCCTGCAATCTATCTACATATTCACTCTCCCTAAACCATGATTCATCAGTGATAATTTATGCAATTCTTTTTTGTTTACCCTGATTCATCTGGTTCTCCTCTACTATTTTGGATTTGGATGACAGAGTTTGGTACTCCAGAAGGCTTCCCAGGTGGCTCAGTGGTAAAGAATCTGCCTGTAACGGAGGAGACATAGTTCAACCCCTCAGTCATGAAGATTCCCTGGAGAAGGAAATAGTAACCCACTCCAGTATCCTTGCCTGGTAAATCTGTAAGTCTTGCCTGGTAAGTCTGGCCAGCTGTAAGCATTAGACATGACTCTGAGACTAAGCAATAACAAGGCCTTCCAGAATAGTGTGAAATTGTCTGCAATGTTTATGTTTCTGGAGTTTGTGGCATGGATTTGAAGCCCTTTCCTTGCTTGGTTGCTGTTGGTGGATTTTGCATGTTTCCTCGTTCTCTGTTTGTGTATCCATTTTACCAGAGATTGATTTCAGGACTTCAGTAAGGCAGTGTCACTCTGCCATATTTTATAAAATTATATTTGTTATGTTTCCTTAATAGTATAAAATTATTACATTAATAATTTCTATCTTAAAAATCTATCTTTTTTTATCTACAAACCCTGAAAAATTAATTTAATAATTTAGATAATATTTTATTCTGAAATTATATTGCTATTCAAAATATGAATATTATGCTCATTGCTTCATCAGAGGTTGGTTTTGGTAATCTGATACTATCTAGGTCCAGGAAATGGCTCAATTCTCCCACTTCTTTTTTTTTTTTTTTTTCCTATTTAAACTATTACCTCTCTTTGATGTGAACATATGCATTATTTGTTCATTATTTTACAAGTTTGATGCCACAGCAGCTGTGGATATTAAACTCACTTGGCATTATTTGATATAATATGGTCTAAGACATGAATTAAGGGAATTATTTTTAAATGTCATTGAGAGGAACACAACGTTTCAAAAGTTAATTGTATAGACTGCTCACATACTCGGAGTAGGCAATGGCACCCCACTCCAGTACTCTTGCCTGGAAAATCCCATGGATTGAGGAGCCTGGTAGTCTGGAGTCCATGGGATCGCTGAGGGTCGGACACGACTGAGCGACTTCACTTTCACTTTTATGCTCTGGAGAAGGAAATGGCAACCCACTCCAGTGTTCTTGCCTGGAGAATCCCAGGGATAGGGGAGCCTGATGGGCTGCCGTCTATGGGGTCGCACAGAGTCAGACACGACTGAAGTGACTTAGCAGCAGCTCACATACTACAGAAAATGTGGGTGGCCAGCATTTTTGCTTACCTCTTTGTATCTAGAGCTCCGTAAGTGAAAAGTACCAAAGTGGGTTGATCAGGAGACAGTTCCCCTGAACTGGAGACACGCAACAGTGCTCCAGTGAATTTATAGCTTTCATTTGCAAGTATATGCTATCTGAGTCAAGTATTGATGGTAAAAAGAAGAGAAAATTAGCTATAAATTGAAACTCAGTCCCACGCAAAAGTTTAAGACGTGCATATCCTGAAGCGTATTCTAAGGCATTTCAATTTACAACTTGTGTACTTCCCTTCTAAAGTCCTGGTTCCTTTAAATTTGTTATCTCAGAGTTTTCATTTTCAGATCTGTATAATCAGCAACATCTTTGCTCTGTAAGGGAAAAGTAAAAATCCTATTGCACTAGCGTCATTTTTGATGTAGTTCTTTAACAAAATAAATAAGTAAATAAGAACACACATCCAGGATGAAACTGGGCTGTAGTGAAGCCTCTAATTTTTCTATGAATGAATTGTAAAGTAAGCAAAGGGTGAGAGGAAAGTGCCATATGCTCTTTTGCCAGAGGAATGTGTCTTACCAACAGATCAGAAGTCACCTTTAAATGCTGACTACAAAGAAACCTCCAGTTGCTTCTGCAGAAGCAATTTTTGCTTTCTTTTTGCTGAGCTGCCAGAAAGAGAAAATCTAAAAATAATTATTTCTGCCAGTTGAGTAATTAATGATGGCCTTACCAAATGACAGTTTTATTGAATGGCATTAGGCAAGATGAATTAGATTTTTATTAAACAGTATTTAAATGTTTCAAGGAGTCCATAAAAGCCTCATGAAGAGTGTTTGTGCTAAATTAAGGGAAATTTTGTTTACTTTTCATGTCAACAAAAAAGATATGATAAATGCAATTATTTTCTATCAAAACCAACAAATGAATATATATTATCTTTGCTATTATTTGATTCATGCCTAAAATTATTATAATGGACAAATTAATGGATGTTTATTCTTGCTGATAGACCTAAACCAGTTTTTCTTAAACATTTTGTCTTACCACTCTTCTAGAATTTCTGTCCTTACCCTTTCCAGCACATTCCTTGGATTCCATCAAACTTGTACTAACACTGAAGAATAAAAAGTGTATGTTTCTCTATAAAACTGCTTCTACTACTCTTCCTTATTCACTGCTGAAGACACACAAAGAGGAATGGAAACTGCAGTCAATGATATTGTTAAAGGGGGCTAGAAGACAGTCAATGGCACCCAACTCCAGTACTCTTGCCTGGAAAATCCCATGGATGACGGAGCCTGGCAGGCTGCAGTCCATGGGGTCGCGAAGAGTCAGTCATGACTGAGCGACTTCACTTTGACTTTTCACTTTCATGCATTGGAGAAGGAAATGGCAACCCACTCCAGTGTTCTTGCCTGGAGAATCCTAAGGACGGGGGAGCCTGGTGGGCTGCCATCTGTGGGGTTGCACAGAGTCGGACACGACTGAAGCGACTTAGCAGCACCAGCAGCAGAAGACAATAGTTAGGTAGATCATTAATATTAATGAACTGCTGCTAGTTTAGCAAAACATGTGCCAAGTTTTAGAAATCAACTTCTGCCTTTTTTTTTCTATGATGCCATATTGCCTAAATCAAGATGCAGGTCCCTAACTCACCTATATAGGTCTCTCTTAATGCTAGAGTACTTCAGGGCTCAGTCTTGTCCTCTCAGTGATCTCGCTTGGTCCCCCATCTTTAAAATACCATCAATATGCTGAAAACCTCAAATTGTTTATCTACTGCCCAGAGTTCTATACAAACTCTGGTCTATTTATACACTCCACAGGCTATTTAACAGCTCTACTTGGATGTCTAATAGACCTTTAGAAACTTAAAATCCCTCAAACAGAACTCCTGATTTTCCCTGAAATGTTGTGGCACTTACTAATTTTTACATCTCAGTTAATAACAAATGACAATAATAATGTTTTTTTAAAAAATTAACATTTTAATGTTTTATTATCTTATACCATACATTTAGTCTGTGAAGCAGTCCTGCCAGCTCTATCTTCAAAATATTCATTCGATCCAAACATTTTCCCCGACATCTATTAATCCCACTCTAGTTTCACTCACCATCTTATTTCACCTGGAATATTGTAACTATATCATGGTGGATTTTTCTCTTTGAGCCCATGCTTACCACAATCTATACTCAGTGCAGTGGCCAGAATGAGCCATTTGAAATGTAAACTAGATGTCGCGCCTCTGCTTAACTCCCTGTGATAGTGCAACATTTTACTCAGAATAAGTCTTTAAAGTCCAATTTAATTGACTCTTTTCTCTGACCATGTTGCTTATATCTCTCAATCTGACTCACCCTACATCAGTCACACAGAATTTGTAAATTTCTTTTAGAATGAATGTTAGAAGAATGTTTCCATCATGCTCTGTTTCCTTTATCTGGAACACTTATCTCCCTATACCTTCTAGACTGTTCCCTCCCTCATGTCACTTAAGCTCTTTGTCATCTTTTCCATGAAGCCTAGCATGACGTCCCAATATAATACTGCACTCTCTAGCCATCCCTACCTTTGGCACCCCATTCTCTTTCTCTCGGCTTCTTTTTATTTTTTTAACTTTTATGTAAACACCTTCCAGCAAGGAACGCATTTTACTTATTTTTGCTATTAATTTTCTGCTTATCCTGCTAGTATATATATGCTCCTTGAAAGCAATGAGTTTGTTTACACTACTGAGCAGAGATAATAAGTTTCACCTGTCAGCATATGCTCCAGACAGGGTATCTGAGCAGTTCAATTTTCTTCTTTTACTTGAAAGTAAGTTTGCTTCCAGGTGTAGATTTGCTTGACCCGGTTTATAGGGCTTACTATCATATGGAAACCCTTGCTGGACTGAAATTTTCACAAGCCTTTACTGCTGAACTTCCATCTGACACAATACATCTCAGTTTCATAAAGAGTACTGGGGAAATTTGGCCATCTAATATCATTAATTATGTTATAATATTTCTTAATGTTGGAACACCCTTTTGGTAATGATGTAGCCTTCCAGTATGCAGTTGCATGTTATGTTCATTTCTCATTTAGAATTTTACAGTGATTTCCTGTGCACAATCCATGTACAAAATTGTATCATTTTATTTTAACTTTAATCACTGTATTTTTACTATCATAACTGTGTTTCCCTATTTCACAAAATGTTTTTTAAAATTAATAATAAGCTCAGGCTGCTAATACAAAGAGATTCATAGTGAAATGAGTAGCAACTAAAAATCATACCTTATTCAAAACTATACTAATTATGCACTTTAAAAGTTTTTTATTTTCCTTGAAAACTTGGGTTTTCAACGTATAGCTCACAGTATTGCATGATGCTACTTGGCAAGTAGAATCTCCACAGAATTAGAAACTTCTGAAACTCTTAAAGCTGTACTAATTTTGATTTTTTTATAACTAATCTTATATGCACTCTTTACTAGCAAACAACTTCCATCTTTCAGGAAATAAAAGTCAATAGCATTGTATCATTGTTTTGTAGGAACTGAATAAGGAATTGTATTTGAAATCAATCTATAGCCCATCTGCAAGGGTCCTAAAGTTATCAAAATCAAGGTTATAAGCAGTTCCAGCTGCTTTCCAATTGACAAGGGTCACTAGATGTCAGTCACAAGCATAACAAATCCCACCAGAAATAGTAGCTCATGTCATTATGAGACAAAAGAAAGATAGGCTGCATCTTTTGTACATTTAGATTTTCTAGATGGCTCCACCCTTCCAGAACTCTTGTCCTCTGCAGCAAGATATTGCTATAGAATTTTGAGGAGAAAAAAACATAAAAGTGAGCTAATGAGAGTGACTTTATATCCTTTGATTGGGAAAAAATGGAAAACTGCCCCATGAGGTAGGAAGATAGATATTAATCCATTCTTGTTATTTAGTTACTAAGTCATGTCTGACCCCATAGCTGTAGTTCACCAGACTCCTCTCTCCATGGGATTTCCCAAGAAAGAATACTGGAGTGGGTTGCCATTTCTTCTCCAGGGGATATTCCCTACACAGAGATCAAACTGGTATCTCCTGAATTGGCAGGCAGATTCTTTACCAGTGAGCCACCAGGATGCTCTCTACTCTGCCATAAAATTAGAACTCTGGGCTTCATGATCTTTCAAATTTCCTTGACTTGAGAAAAAAACATGATTTTCTCATTCTGGTCATGATTAATTAAGGAGAGATGGCTTGAAAGGATGGGTAAATATTGATAGTGGAAAAAGAGAAAGGGCCATCACATGTTCATATGACCCAAATTGTGTCAAAGGCTATTATTTGAACTTACGTATTTGTCGTATATATCATTCAGTCATTTCTTTGCATCTACTGACAACTAGATATAAAATGCATTAATTTTGCTGTTTATTCTGGAGATATTAAAGGATACAGACCTTCTAAGGAAGAAGAATAAAACTAACAACTTGTAAGTGAAATTCAGTTGTTTATAGTAAGATTTTCAGTAAAGGTAGGGCTACATAATACCCTTTTTATTTCAAGATTTTCGTGTTTCACTGGATCCTTTTCTCCAATTGACTGACTGTCTTAAACATGCATTTCAACTAATAGGGGACTAAGCAAACAAAACCATCAAGGTCAGGGTGAATCTATTGCCTCTGTTCTCCCTAAATGCTAGTATTTTCCCATTAGTGCACTACGGAAGTAATAAGAATCAATCTTATTATGGTCAATAGACCATATTTTGCATTTTATATAGTTGAACTCACAATATTATAGATGAATGAAAAGATCATTGGTCAATGAATGTAAGTTTCATTTTAGCTCTGATATTCAGTTTTTCCTCAATCTCAGGTGAATTTCTTTCTAGATGATCATTGTGGTTGCTTTTCTTAACAAAAGAGGAGAAATATTTAATCCTCACAGTGATTCATTTTCCAAGTATAATTACAAAATTCTCCTTTATCAGGAGGACGTTGTATATTCTTCTATATAACTTAGTCAATTAACTCATAATTAAAGAGCTACAGAAAAAAAAATAAAAAGGCAACAACCAGGCACAATTCATTTTTCCTTTTCCTTCTCTGGAATCAGCTCACTTAATGAAAATATTTAAGTTCAGTTAAAAATCAAAATAAAACAAAACAAACAAAATAAAAACCTTTCATGGCAGTAAGTTTAACAAGCATGTACTTTTCTTGAACCCAAGAAGAATGTTGAATTTATTGTATCAGAGCTCTAAATACATGCCAGTTGTGTTCATTGTGTTAGGGTAGCACAAGACTATTTCATGGTTATTAGCCAAAATCTGTGAAACTTAATATAAACATAGCCTACTTTTTGTTTCAAAGGTTGAGTTCAAATGAGGTTGAGATTTTACTTGGATTCAAAATTTCCGTATTTTTGTTTCTATTGATATAAAATAGACAATATTTCTATTTCATGTTTTAAATTCTTAATTGCTTTTAGCATCCCCATAAGTTAAGAGAAAGTTAACATGTATCTCCACTGTATTTCGAGAGTCTTATCTATTAAAATTCAATGAAAATTTCTTTAGTTAAATACTTTGGTAATCGCATTAAGAAAATAGATAGAAAGATATATCTATATTGATAAAAAGGACAGATGCAATTGCATTTATTCCATTGCATAATACAGAAAATAGATTGTTTATTTAAAATGCACTAGTAGTTCAAAAATATGATTTCTAGAGAACTGCCTGTCATATGGTAAACACTCAACAAAACATTAGCTATTCTGATTAAGTGTTTGTATTCCAACCAGTCAACTTTCCATACCCATTAATTTCTAAGGAATTATACCATATGCTTACATTTTCCTTATTTTTTGTGATTACTATGAAAGGGAAGGCTATGTGTACATGCTCAGTTGTGTTACATTCTTTGTGATCCAATGGACTGTAGCCCACCAGGCACTTCCGTACATGAGAGTTTCCAGGTAAGAATAGTGGAATAGGTTGCCATTTCCTTTTGCAGGGGATCTTCCCAACCTAGGGATCAAACTCACATCTCCTGTATCTTTTGCATTTGCAGGCAGATTCTTTACCTCTAGTGCCACCTGGGAAGCTCTGAAAAGGAAGGCTAAAGAGACACAAAAATCCTAGGGTCACAAAAAGGCTTAGAAATTTCAATTGGCAAATCTTGCTTATTCCCAAAGAATTTTTGACCACTACCCAATCTGATTGATAATTTCAGCTTTGCACTTCAGTTTCTGTCATGTTATAGCTGGTAGTATAGCTAGTGTGCTTGAGTCTGTTTCCTTGATATAATTTAAACTTCAGGAGATCCACATATCTATATTTTTACATGCCCAGAACTCCTGGACAACCCCTGATAGATTCTGGCATGCAAAATATGTGTACATTGAACATTGTACATTGGTTTTAAAAGGAACTATAGAACTGTTTTCTAAATAGCAAATTAGTATAGACTAGTTAATTTCATTTTTCTGTTCTCCAGAACAACAAACTATCCATTTTAGTACCCTAAAATATTAGCAGTCAAAGTGCTGCTTGTTCTGGGCCTTCAAAATAAATAGGGCATTCTTTTTATCTTTGAACGTTTCCATTTTATTAACGACAGCTACTAGTATTTCATATATGCCTTCATTATACACTATCTTTTTTTATACAGTGGATCAAGCTGATAGGAATGTATGTCACCAATTCCTACCATTCGAAATACCAAATATAAACATCAGATAAAATAATAAAAGTATAAGTACTCAACAAAAGTTTAAGAAAAAATGAGATTTTGAAGTAAGGAAACAGACGAGACATCAAGGTAGAACAGGTCATCAGTTGGGAACTATGAATGAAGGATGTCAAAGGCAAATCTAGTGGTTGGAATGTGGTCATTAGGTACCTAGGGACAAAAGGCAGAGTCATGGGCCAGATCTGAGTTAGCATACCGTAAATGAGCTTCTGAATAAAATACAGCTCCTTAAAATACTGCCAATAAATGGAAATATGATTAGACGATTTCCAGCTTTCTGTCTCCAGAACCATTATGTGGGCTGCTGTCTACTTAGAGTCAATACTTGCAGGGAATAGTGAGATGAGGATTAGAAATCATTGTACTATATCATGAGCTGAAATCGTTCCAAATTCATAATCGTCACAAAATGTAGTAGTTGCTATTGTTGAGTTGCTATCATTTCCGACTTTCTGCGACCCCATGGACGGCAGCCTGCCAGGCTCCCCTATCCTTCATTATCTCCTGGACTTACTCAAATTCATCTCCACTGAGTCAGTGATGCTGTCATCTCATACTCTGCTGCCCCCTTCTCCTCCTGCCCTCAGTCTTTCTCAGAATCAGAGTCTCTTCTAATGAATCAGTTCTTCGCATCAGATGATCAAAGTTTTGGAACTTCAGCTTCAGCATCAAATCCTTCCAATGAAAATTCAGAGTTAATTTCCTTTAGAATGGACTGGTTTGATCTCCTTGCAGTCCAAGGGACTCTCAGGAGTCTTCTCCAGCACCACAGTTTGAGTGCATCAGTTCTTGGGCGCTCAGTCTTCTTTATGGTCCAGCTCTCACATCCATACCTGACTGTTGCCAAAACCATAACTTTGACTACGTGGACATTTGTCAGCAAAGTAATGTCTCTGCTTTTTAGTGCGGTGTCTAGCTTTGTCATTGATTTACTTACAAGGGGAAAGTATCTTTTTTTTTTTTTTTTAATTTTCATGGCTGCAATCACCATTTTTTCTTCTGCTATTTGCTGTGAAGTGATGGGACTGAATGCCACGGTCTTAGTTTTTTTATGTTGAGTTTTAAGCCAATTTTATGTAGAAACCCAACCAAAAAGATAATATGAATTTAGTTATACATGAACACGTGTAAACCTGTGGCAGATTCATGTTGCTGTATGGCAAAACCAATACAATATTGTAAAGTAATTAACCTCCAATTAAAATAAATAAATTTATATTAACAAAATTAGTTAAAATACTAAATAATATTATTTAAAATATATCACTATGGGCCATTAAAAACAAACAATCCAAGACCAAAGAAACCTCCCTCTCTCCCTCTGAAAGACAACACATTAAAGCAACTGTAAAAAATTCCCACAATGAAAAATTATACACCACTTGAGGAAACATAACTCGATTATTCAGTTATATGTGTCTTTTTAAATGTTAACCACTTACTTTGCTTCTCATAATCAAAACACCCCAAAGATTTTCCTTGCGTGGTAGACAAATTTAAATATCTACTTTGCTGAATTGAGTTAAAAAATCAGAACTCATAAAGTATATTTCTGCTAAACCTTAACTGCTATTTTGCTTTATAGTAATGAAAACATAATTAATTGATAATACCTCAAAGCAGACATGAGGTAACTATGGTGATCTCTAGAATGTTAATTTTACCTTTTATCAAAGACTTTAAAGATTCTTAAAAGATTTTACAATCACCACATGACTATATTTAAAACACTATAGTCTTAACCAAATAAAACATATTTTGAAATTGTTTCATTCATGTTGTCTGGAATGGCAGTATTTTTTTTTTTTTTAAAGCTGAATAGTTTTCCATTGTCTGTGTGAATGTGTGTTTATGTGTGTGTGTGTGTGTGTGTGTGAGTGTGTGTGTGTGTGTGTGTGTGTGTATACATCACATTTTCTTTCCCAGTTCATCTGTCAATGGATACTTAGTTTGTTTTCATAGCTTTGTTATTCAGAATAGTGCTGCAATAATTATGGGAATACAGATGTCTCTTTGAGATAGTGATTTTATTTCCCTTGGATTTACCCAGAAGTGGGATTTCTAGATCATATGGAAGTTTTATTTTTAGCTTCCCTAGGAGTTTCCATACTGTTTTCCATGTTTTTATCAGATGAGTTTCATCTGAGTTTTCATATCAAATGAGTTTTCATCTGAGTTTCATCNTCTTATACACATCTCCATTCGAAATACCAAATATAAACATCAGATAAAATAATAAAAGTATAAGTACTCAACAAAAGTTTAAGAAAAAATGAGATTTTGAAGTAAGGAAACAGACGAGACATCAAGGTAGAACAGGTCATCAGTTGGGAACTATGAATGAAGGATGTCAAAGGCAAATCTAGTGGTTGGAATGTGGTCATTAGGTACCTAGGGACAAAAGGCAGAGTCATGGGCCAGATCTGAGTTAGCATACCGTAAATGAGCTTCTGAATAAAATACAGCTCCTTAAAATACTGCCAATAAATGGAAATATGATTAGACGATTTCCAGCTTTCTGTCTCCAGAACCATTATGTGGGCTGCTGTCTACTTAGAGTCAATACTTGCAGGGAATAGTGAGATGAGGATTAGAAATCATTGTACTATATCATGAGCTGAAATCGTTCCAAATTCATAATCGTCACAAAATGTAGTAGTTGCTATTGTTGAGTTGCTATCATTTCCGACTTTCTGCGACCCCATGGACGGCAGCCTGCCAGGCTCCCCTATCCTTCATTATCTCCTGGACTTACTCAAATTCATCTCCACTGAGTCAGTGATGCTGTCATCTCATACTCTGCTGCCCCCTTCTCCTCCTGCCCTCAGTCTTTCTCAGAATCAGAGTCTCTTCTAATGAATCAGTTCTTCGCATCAGATGATCAAAGTTTTGGAACTTCAGCTTCAGCATCAAATCCTTCCAATGAAAATTCAGAGTTAATTTCCTTTAGAATGGACTGGTTTGATCTCCTTGCAGTCCAAGGGACTCTCAGGAGTCTTCTCCAGCACCACAGTTTGAGTGCATCAGTTCTTGGGCGCTCAGTCTTCTTTATGGTCCAGCTCTCACATCCATACCTGACTGTTGCCAAAACCATAACTTTGACTACGTGGACATTTGTCAGCAAAGTAATGTCTCTGCTTTTTAGTGCGGTGTCTAGCTTTGTCATTGATTTACTTACAAGGGGAAAGTATCTTTTTTTTTTTTTTTTAATTTTCATGGCTGCAATCACCATTTTTTCTTCTGCTATTTGCTGTGAAGTGATGGGACTGAATGCCACGGTCTTAGTTTTTTTATGTTGAGTTTTAAGCCAATTTTATGTAGAAACCCAACCAAAAAGATAATATGAATTTAGTTATACATGAACACGTGTAAACCTGTGGCAGATTCATGTTGCTGTATGGCAAAACCAATACAATATTGTAAAGTAATTAACCTCCAATTAAAATAAATAAATTTATATTAACAAAATTAGTTAAAATACTAAATAATATTATTTAAAATATATCACTATGGGCCATTAAAAACAAACAATCCAAGACCAAAGAAACCTCCCTCTCTCCCTCTGAAAGACAACACATTAAAGCAACTGTAAAAAATTCCCACAATGAAAAATTATACACCACTTGAGGAAACATAACTCGATTATTCAGTTATATGTGTCTTTTTAAATGTTAACCACTTACTTTGCTTCTCATAATCAAAACACCCCAAAGATTTTCCTTGCGTGGTAGACAAATTTAAATATCTACTTTGCTGAATTGAGTTAAAAAATCAGAACTCATAAAGTATATTTCTGCTAAACCTTAACTGCTATTTTGCTTTATAGTAATGAAAACATAATTAATTGATAATACCTCAAAGCAGACATGAGGTAACTATGGTGATCTCTAGAATGTTAATTTTACCTTTTATCAAAGACTTTAAAGATTCTTAAAAGATTTTACAATCACCACATGACTATATTTAAAACACTATAGTCTTAACCAAATAAAACATATTTTGAAATTGTTTCATTCATGTTGTCTGGAATGGCAGTATTTTTTTTTTTTTTAAAGCTGAATAGTTTTCCATTGTCTGTGTGAATGTGTGTTTATGTGTGTGTGTGTGTGTGTGTGTGAGTGTGTGTGTGTGTGTGTGTGTGTGTATACATCACATTTTCTTTCCCAGTTCATCTGTCAATGGATACTTAGTTTGTTTTCATAGCTTTGTTATTCAGAATAGTGCTGCAATAATTATGGGAATACAGATGTCTCTTTGAGATAGTGATTTTATTTCCCTTGGATTTACCCAGAAGTGGGATTTCTAGATCATATGGAAGTTTTATTTTTAGCTTCCCTAGGAGTTTCCATACTGTTTTCCATGTTTTTATCAGATGAGTTTCATCTGAGTTTTCATATCAAATGAGTTTTCATCTGAGTTTCATCAGAACTCACGTGAGTTCGCTATGCTGCTGCTGCTGCTGCTAAGCCGCTTCAGTCGTGTCCAACTCTGTGTGACCCCATAGACGTCAGCCCACCAGGCTCTTCTGTCCCTGGGATTCTCCAGGCAAGAATACTGGAGTGGGTTGCCACTTCCTTCTCCAGAGTTCCCTATGAGTTTTCCATGTTTATGCTTATGTTTCCACTAATAGTGTGCAAAATTTCACTTTTCTCGACATTTTTACCATCGTGTTTATCTCTTTTCTTTTTTTAGAATAGACTTTCTAACAAATACGAATTGATACCTCTCTGTGGTTTTGATTTGCATCTGTCTGATGGTCGGTGCTGTGGAACACCTGTGCGTATACCTGTTGGGTATTGGTATGTCTTCTTTGGAAAAATAAATAGTTGTTTAGGGACTTTGCTCATTTTTTAAAAAATTTGGTTACTTGGTAGTTTTGCATTTAGGTTGTATAACTTTGTATATCTGTAGTTTTCCTAGCAATATTACCATTGTTCCTTGTATTTTGGGGAGTCATTTTTTACAAATGATTTCAGAAAATGTGTCACCTTATTTTAGAAAATCTATTATATACTGGGGATCAAAAGACAAGATTTTGTGTCCAATGCCTTCCCATTTTATCGAGCTCAGGATTTTTGCTCTTGCTGTTTGTACACCTCCATATATGCTTAGTCATTATTTGTGCCTATTTTAGAGTTGTTTTTTTAATTAAAGCTGCATGGGTACATTTATCAGAAAGATAAATTATTTGCTATGATTTACATTAGCATTCTACTTCAAATCTTTCATAAATATACTTCATTTTCATTTGTATGATTCTAGCTTTCTCAAAGGCAGTATGTGAAACAAGTCAATATCATGTGTGTAATTGACTGATTGCCATTAATTTGAAATATGTGAATTTGAGATTAACCTTTATACATATTCATTAAGATGCCATCCTTCCATCTCAATGATCAAGCTCTAGGCATGTCACTAATAGGATATTTGCTGTTTGTTGTTTCTTTGTGGTCAGGATGAATTTGGGCTGATCCATTCCATGGTCTTTTATCTTATTTTTTTCCTTTGACTAATGGGCCATATCTGGCGTGGCAGGCCTACAGATATTATCCCCTGACTTAATGGAAGATTTTTAAAAATGTAACAAATTCTATAATACTTTATTTACTAGAATTTAATAAAACACGAATTTATTATGAAACTGTTACCAAATCAAAAATTGAGAATACTCTAGATAACTTTTTAGCCAAAATAAAAATTAAAGTATGTAAACATTACTGGCATTCTGTATACAGTAACCATATTATACAAATTAATGTATAATTGGCAGTGTCAAATTAAAATGCCAATAAACTATGCCCTTTACTTATTAAGTAAGAAAAAAAGTCAGTTTCATAACATGTTATGTCACATGTACTGGCTATAAAACACTCGTCTTTCACTCTTCCCCTCTTTTTTTTTTTTTTTAAAGTAAGCTGGGACTTCAATTTTCTTTTATCAAGAGAGACATATAAGAGGGGACATATAGTAGGAAAACACAACAGATCTTCCCTTGTGTCTTTGTTTATTGGCCCTCCTAGCACAGTAATGTCCCTTTGCCCCTGCAGCCATTCCTTCCAGTCCTCTGCTTTATCAGATACTCCCAGAACCAGCTGCAGTCATCTCTACAGCTGGGTAGAACCTGCCTCCAATTTGTGTCTAGGAGGCCATCCTCCTCCAAGAATCTGGATTCTAACGTCCCCTTTGTTTCTCCAACTAAATGAGTATTGTTCCCTTCCTATAGTGATTAATACTTTGTTATCTCAGTAATTATTTTTTGTTTCTTTGCAACCTTCCAAACATCTTTGTAACCAATCTTCTATAATACCAGATTCTGTTTGTTGAAATAGATGATAATGCTTCCAGTTTTTTACTCTTCCAATAGACGTATAAGAGAAACTTAACTTTCCTGGAGATTAGCTAATTTTAGTTAAAAAATAAATGAAAGTCTTCAATCTATAATCTACCTTTGAAATGTCAATCCAACAGTTAACTCTATTTATACCAATTGCTTTCTTCTTTTACTGTGAGATTTTTAAAAATAAGACAAAATATATAAACGTTTTGGATTTTGCTTTGTTTTTGCTCTGATCTGTGAGCTTTAGGGAAGTTATTCCTACTCTCCACCAAACAGACACAACAAGCCAATTGATTTTGATTTGCCAATCACAGTACCACAATTCTCCTAACTGCAGAAGTACTAGTCAAATTTCCTTTCCCAAGGATATTAATTTTGAGTACAGGCTCAGAGGTAATTTGAGTTGAGTGGCAATGTCTAAGAAATGATGTATGCATTTCAACTTTTAGGTTACTGTCCATAGTTTGATTCTTTAACTCTTCCTTCTGTCCAGTATTTTTTGGTTTGTCTAAGTAAATATTGATTGATTTCTCAATATATGTAATATACAATAGTTCTTTAATTAGACAATGATGTCTTTTTTACATTTTAAAAAATATAGAATGAGAGAATCAGATCTGCTTTAACATTTTCACGCATTGACAAAATTTTGAACTATCATTTTAATATGAACTTTAGGAATTTATTTGGCATTCTATAACTGTTTCAGTATGGTGTTTACTCTATTTAAGAAGTTGATTTAGGTGATATATTTGAAGCTTTTTTAAGGATAGCAAAATGTGGAGATAAACTTAAAATTATGGCTTTAGTTCTCTTACTTGATTGATACACAGGGCATTTACTGGTGTCTCTCTAACTTTATTTACAGTCACTCAACAAATATTTATTGCGTTTGTCCCATATGCTCCATGCTCGGCCCTGTAGGGAGTGTTAGGGACGAAGAGTTTACCAGGATTCTGTTATCAAACAGCTTTCATATTAGTGGGAAAGCTGGAAAACCACAGTAGTACTGTGCAGCACTCTGCCTTCCATTATAACAGAATGCCCTGGATGCTTCAGAGGCATAGATGAATGGCATCAAATCAGCCTAGGAAGAAGGAAAAAAAAAATTATAAGAGGATGTGATAAGAAAATAAGAAAAAAATGAAAAATTAACCCAAAGGAAAAGAATTCTGAATCTTTGCTACTTAAAAAACTAAAGAATTTATGAAAGAAGTATGTGAGATTAGGCAATAGGCAGGATCCATTGATCTTTTTATGGCATGCTAAACTTCATTTTTTTGCTTGATATTCTGTTGAAGAATGAAACCATGATTAAATTAACCAAAGGCCCATCTAGATCTTTTTTTTTTTTTTTTTTTGCAGATTGTGGTATGAGATAAATGACTTATACTATTTCTTCCTTTGATTAAAAAGTGTTTGACCATTAAATTTACCAGTGGTTTACCCATTGTAAATGTATTACTAAATAATCGTTGCCCTAAAATTTCACTGTTGGTGATCCTTTAATATAAATTTATTCTACAAGTAATAGTAGTTTTGTATGTATGGAAATCAACTGATAAATAAATGAGATACATATCATTAGAAATATGAATAATGGTTTATATTTGAAATGTAAGATGTGAATAGTCACAACTCAGTTATGTATAATATGGAATATTTATTCATTTTATTTTACTGAAGCAATGGCTACTAACATTGCTTTACTGAGTCTCAAAAGCATTGACTAGTGAGGGACTTGTCGTTAATAATATATCAGTTTAACCAAATAGTCGTTCAAACACTTTTAGTTTAAAACTCTGTCTTAAAGTCTAAAGTATGTGATGGATTTCTTCTCAGTTAAATATTTCTTCCACAGGGATCCATGCCCTCTTACTACACATTCTGTGTCCTAACCCAATGGATTACCCTAATCATCAGTTATTATGTTTAAACCTTTACTGAGTGACTTTTAAATTAAGTTCTAATCTACTTCTCTCTCTGTCTCTCTCATCTCTATTCAGTTCAGTTCAGTCGCTCAGTCGTGTCCGACTGTTTGTGACCCCATGAATCACAACACGCCAGGCCTCGCTGTCCATCACCACGCAGACTCACGCCCATCGAGTCAATGATGCCATCCAGCCATCTCATCCTCGGTCATCCCCTTCTTCTCCTGCCCCCAATCCCTCNCTGAATTTGGCAATAAGGAGTTCATGATCTGAGCCACAGTCAGCTCCTGGTCTTGTTTTTGTTGACTGTATAGAGCTTTTCCATCTTTGGCTGCAAAGAATATAATCAATCTGATTTCGGTATTGACCATCTGGTGATGTCCATGTGTAGAGTCTTCTCTTGTGTTGTTAAGTTACTTCTTTCTCTGTCTGTTCTCTATCATTCCATCTACATTTATATCTCACTCTCTTGTATATTTCTTTTGCCAGATAAATGCAGATTTCATCCAATGTTAGTTTTTAGCAATATGAGGGAAGGATCTTTCTTTGTTTTAATGGAGTAGGAGTGAGAAATACTTGTTCATTTTTAACCAAAATCTTGGAGAATGTTTTTCCCCTTGGTCTCTCTTTGGCCTAAATAGTTTAATTCTATACAACTGGGAATATATGGCTAGTAAAGATGATGGATTTAGGCTACCATGATTGCCTTAGGCTAATCATCTAAGAGCAAATGAATAGTGGATATCAATCACAGAATCCACTATAAACAAATAACATTTTATTTAAATAAACCTCTAGTGCTTAGATTTAAAGTAACTATAACTTGATTTTTGCACATTTTTTGCACATCCCTGGGGCAGGAATGGAAGAGGAATGGAAGAGGGCATGGCAAACCATTTTTCTTGCCTGGAGAATCCCATAGATAGGGGAGACTGGTGGGCTACAGTCCCTAGGCTTGCAGGGAGCTGGACTTGACTGAAGCGACTTAGCAGGCACATTAATTACTCACTTAAGATGTATATATGGATGAATGAATAGATAAATCAATATAGACAAAGAGAGACATAGAGGAGGGAAAAGAAGTGAGAGAATATTTTAATCTGAAAATAAAAAGAATGAATTTTCATAATTTTAAAATAACTTAGAAGTTCAGACTAGCTTTGGGACCTAGGGCAAGATACTTACATCCTAATAATAGAAGCCAATTCAAAGAGTTCTTGTGAGAATTGAATGAAATAAATCATTTAAAACCATAATCCATTATCTCACCACCCAGACTTAATTATGGTGTATTATTTATATACTTCTGCATTTTCTACTCCCAGACACATATTATGAAAACACAGTTTCCTTTTGTTGTACTAGTTCACAGAGCACATTGTCAGAAAATGTGTAAAATGTCATCAATGGTTTGGAACAAAAGTGAAAATCCAATGTCTGTTTCAGTTATGGCTACAATAACTTCCTCAAATCCTTTTGTATTATTGTTTACTATTGTCCTCTACCTTTCTTTTCTGTGTTTNTATGAAAACACAGTTTCCTTTTGTTGTACTAGTTCACAGAGCACATTGTCAGAAAATGTGTAAAATGTCATCAATGGTTTGGAACAAAAGTGAAAATCCAATGTCTGTTTCAGTTATGGCTACAATAACTTCCTCAAATCCTTTTGTATTATTGTTTACTATTGTCCTCTACCTTTCTTTTCTGTGTTTGTCTTTGTACCATTTCTGTTTTACTTCTCTTTCAGATTTCAGCAATTCTTTGGCTACCTAAGTCCCCACTTACACAAAGTATTGGACTTGCAATGAAAATGCCCTAATCTTACATCATTCCTTTACTTTAGTCCTATTAGCCTTGTAGACATAATTATAGACTTGTAGATAGATAGGAATTGTATGCATGTTTTGGGGTAGAGAGTTACGTTACCAAATGTTGGTTAATGCAAAATTGAAAGCTTTCTTCAGACATTGACAAAATTAACTGAATCAAACTTTGAGATAGCTATTTGCTAATATGCATAAAAACTTTATTAATTCAATTAATATGTGGAGAACCAACTCATTGGAGAAGACCATGATGCTGGGAAAGATTGAAGGCAAGAGGAAAAGGGAGCAAGAGAGGATGAGATGGTTGGATGGTATCACTGACAACGGACGTGACTTTGAGCAGACTTAGGGAGATGGTGAAGGACAGGGAGGCCTGGCATGCTGCAGTTCATGGGGTTACAAAGAGTCCAACAAGACTTAGCAACTGCACAACCATTCAATTAATATTTGAAGTATACCAATGATATGTCAGGGCTTCCCTGGTGGCTCAGTGGTAAAGAATCTGTCTGCCAGGAGGGGGACAGAAGTTTGATCCCCTGGAGAAGGAAATGGCAACCCACTCTAGTATTTTTGCCTGGGAAATCCCATGGACAGAAAGCCTGAAGGGCTACAGTCCATGGGGTTGCAAAAGAGTGGGACATGACTGAGAGACTAAGCAACAACAATGATATGCCAGGAAATCTCATCAGTGTAGTGAAACAGGTGAAAATATAAGTGATAAAACTCCTACCCTCAACACCTGACACTGTGTTGAGTACATTTAAAAAAATGGTAAGTTATTTTAAAACTGAGATTAGCTAAGTATTCAGAAGTGGATGACTTTTCAAATACTTCAGTATATTTTTCTAGCTATTAACAAGATTGCTCGGAGAAATATCAATAACCTCAGATATGCAGATAATACCACCCTTATGGCAGAAAGTGAAGAGGAACTAAAGAGCCTCTTGAAGAAAGTGAAAAAGGAGAGTGAAAACGTTGGCTTAAAGCTCAACATTCAGAAAACAAAGATCATGGCATCCAGTCCCATCACTTCATGGGAAATAGATAGGGAAACAGTGGAAACAGTGTTAGATTTTTATTTTTCTGGGCTCCAAAATCACTGCAGATGGTGACTGCAGCCATGAAATCAAAAGACGCTTACTCCTTGGAAGAAAAGTTATGACCAACCTAGATAGCATATTCAAAAGCAGAGACATTACTTTGCCNTGGGAAATCCCATGGACAGAAAGCCTGAAGGGCTACAGTCCATGGGGTTGCAAAAGAGTGGGACATGACTGAGAGACTAAGCAACAACAATGATATGCCAGGAAATCTCATCAGTGTAGTGAAACAGGTGAAAATATAAGTGATAAAACTCCTACCCTCAACACCTGACACTGTGTTGAGTACATTTAAAAAAATGGTAAGTTATTTTAAAACTGAGATTAGCTAAGTATTCAGAAGTGGATGACTTTTCAAATACTTCAGTATATTTTTCTAGCTATTAACAAGATTGCTCGGAGAAATATCAATAACCTCAGATATGCAGATAATACCACCCTTATGGCAGAAAGTGAAGAGGAACTAAAGAGCCTCTTGAAGAAAGTGAAAAAGGAGAGTGAAAACGTTGGCTTAAAGCTCAACATTCAGAAAACAAAGATCATGGCATCCAGTCCCATCACTTCATGGGAAATAGATAGGGAAACAGTGGAAACAGTGTTAGATTTTTATTTTTCTGGGCTCCAAAATCACTGCAGATGGTGACTGCAGCCATGAAATCAAAAGACGCTTACTCCTTGGAAGAAAAGTTATGACCAACCTAGATAGCATATTCAAAAGCAGAGACATTACTTTGCCGACTAAAGTCTGTCTAGTGAAGGCTATGGTTTTTCCAGTAGTCATGTATGGATGTGAGAGTTGGACTGTGAAGAAAGCTGAGCGCCAAAAAATAGATGCTTTTGAACTGTGGTGTTGGAGAAGATTCTTGAGAGTCCCTGGGACTGCAAGGAGATCCCACCAGTCCATTCTGAAGGAGATCGGCCCTGAGATTTCTTTGGCAGGAATGATGCTAAAGCTGAAGCTCCGGTACTTTGGCCACCTCATGCGAAGAGTTGACTCATTGGAAAAGACTCTGATGCTGAGAGGGATTAGGGGCAGGAGGAGAAGGGGACGGCAGAGGATGAGATGGCTGGATGGCATCACTGACTCAATGGACGTGAGTTTGAGTGAACTCTGGTAGTTGGTGATGGACAGGGAGGCCTGGCATGCTGTGATTCATGGGGTTGCAAAGAGTTGGACACGACTGAGCGACTGAACTGAACTGAACTGAACAAGGAAAGAGTGGGCTTTTATGAGCAAGAGTCTGTTAATAACATATAACCTGAATATAAAAGTGAAATCTTATTTTTCTGATCTGTCACCTGTGAAAACTTTAGTTAGGCATAAAAATCAATATAAAAGGGGCACAGCAAACTTGGAGAATAGTGCTAGATATTTGGTAATTCTTAGTGATACATATCAGTCCATCCTAAAGGAGACCAGTCCTGGGTGATCATTGGAAGGACTGATGCTGAGGCTGAAATTCCAATATTTTGGCCACCTCATTTGAACAGTTGACTCATTGTAAAAGACCCTGATACTGGGAGGGATTAGGGGCAGGAGGAGATGGGGATGACAGAGGATGAGATGGCTGGATGGTATTACCGACTCGATGCACATAAGTTTGGGTGAACTCCGGGAGCTGGTGATGGACAGGGAGGCCTGGTGTGCTATGATTCATGGGGTCGCAAAGAGTCAGACACGATTGAGCAACTGAACTGAACTGAATGATACATGTACTAATGAAGATTTGATATTCTCTGTTTATAGCTTATGATATCACATATATTTAGACATATTTTATCTGTCTGAAACCGAGGGAAATAATGACTTCAAATGGTTCCTACAAAAAGATTATCTAATGTATGCACCATATAAATTCTAAAATTTTATAACGTGTCAGCAACCATGTTACATTAATACTACACTTTCAGAATTCAGGTATAAAGTTAAGTTCATGATATCAATGATAAATAATTCTCCTGGGTAAAAAGGTGAAGCCCCTATAGATTAAGTTAATAAAGCTTCATTATCCAGGCCTGCACATTTATTTTACCCTGTTTCCTCCCTCATACCCACATTCGAAGATGGTGAAGAATATATTTTTATCTTTAATAAAACCCATGTACATTTCAGAATCTAGAATATTAGTGTCTTAATAGTAGGTGCTACCTTGGGACTCAAATGCCATATTTTATAGCTTAGAAAAGTGAGACATTTAAAAAGTTTACAGTTTATTTCTTATTATCTTAAAATAAATGTGGAAAAAAATCCTATTCTACCCACGTACAAATGCTTTCTATAATCTGACAGTTTGGAAAACTGCGTTGTAAAATGAGATTTTACAATATGCTCCTTTCTTTGATTACTTTGTGTCATTTTCCAAATATGTTTAGACTTGCACTCGTATTCTACAGAAGCTGTCACACAAAGATAATCCATGTATAAATCTAAATAATGAACAACTCATGTGGGCAACTTCATAAAACTTTCTTGTTAAAGTTGTGGGATTTCTCTGCCTAATCTCCCCAGATCAGCCCAGCACTGTTTTCAAATAAGTTATTCTGCAATTAAGATGAAAGTACTGTTTAAGTACACTATTGAAATAACTGATAATACATAATAATAACTTAAATAGTGGAAATTGATAAGCATGCTCAATTTTCTGCTCTTTAGTAAATATTTTTTACTTCTTCTACTAGTAAATAGTTGATCAGAAAGAGGTAAAAATGTTGATTGACTTAATTTGTAACTGGTATTTATTCTGCAACACTTGAAGTGATAACATTTATCAATATGATCATAAAACCAATAAATAAAAGAACTAGAGTAGTAAGACTCAGCTTCTGGCTTTATAACAATCTGTCAGGATAAAAAAACCAAGCAAACAAGGCAAATAAACAGAATAAATAATTTTGATTGTCTCCACCAAGTCAATCCCCTCACACTCTGATCCATTGAACATAAAATTAGCAAGTGGAGTATTGAAGAAACTCCCCAGGGAAACGTTGGTACAAAAACATCAAATTGTATACTTTAATTAGACTGTAATTTTTCTTTGAGGGGGAACACTATCATCTTCGCCAAAGAAGGAAGCATTTTTATGCCAAAGTTAATATAACAATCCTGAAATTTGAACTTATCCATTTAGTGGAAAGCTTGCAGGAAGTGACAGACTCAAACATCTTGCTGCTTAACTTTGATATGTCTATAATATTTGGGCAAAATTCTCATTATTTCTTTTATGAATTTGAAAAAGCACTTATTTATTTTTATGTTTTGGAAGTTGAAATGTGTTCCTGAATGTGAGAAATCCCTTTTACTTCACCATATGCCATCTTGTCTTTTTGACACTCTGAGCCTAGAAATATCTCGAATGTGCAGACTTCTGATTTCCAACTTATCTCCTGCCAAGAAGGGAAGTGGGTATCTGAAACTCAGCCACAGACCTTGGCAAATTTCAAATTCAGATGAAAACTTTCACTTTAAAATTGTGCTCAAAAGTTAAAAGGGATTTTTATGTCTAATTTGTGTTCTATTCCTCTATTCCTATTGTCGGATTGAGTGAAAATTATTATAGATTGCTTTAAAAGGCTTTTTTTCTCTCCCTCCTGGAGAAGTTTTGATAGATTAAGAAGTGGATTAAAGTTTCCATCATTTTGCTTTTAAATTTGATAAAGAGTGAAAATTCCTGCTAACTAACTTGAAATATTGTTGAAGAAAGCACATCTTTGGGGACATTTTAATAGTGACTATCACTCTAGATTTTTAAAAAGTATTTGAGCAAATGTCTAGTCCATAAAGCATGGCTTATCCATCAATAGCATAAAATATCTATGATGCAGCATTGTCTATCTCTAAACTCTTTTGTGGTGACTAAAAGATTGCTCTAATTAAAACTCAAAGAAATAAAGTCACATCAAATGTTTCTTTACTAGCAAATCTAGGTTCTTGTCATCTTATACATAACATTGTACCACAAAACCAGAAAGTTTATAATTGAATAGAAGCAATGAGATATCTAGATTTCAGATTAAAAAAAAAAAACTTAGTTGATTCACTCAGGAGATAATTTAAGTCATATATTATATATGTTTTGACTTTTAAAAGTTTTAAAAGGCAAAAACAAAAAAAGCTTTGAATTCTAGAAATGACAGTTCATGATACTCTAAATCCCTCTTGCTAATATAACATAAAACATAGCTAAATTCACAAAAAAGAAAGAGAAATCTTCATGTATCAAAGGACAATTATAATTAATAGCTGCTTGGGGTTTGAGAGGGTGCTTGTCTCAGCAATTCAGGGATTGAAAAGACATAGTTCCCACAGGGAAGCAGAGTACAGCCTTTGTATACAGTGGTATGGGAGTCGAGATTAAGACTTCTGACACAAAGCTACACCCTGAAAAGATCACAGTTCCAGTAGAAAGATACTGCCTATCTTTAGAAACCTAAGTACTCTTGTGTCTCTGTGTAATTTCCAGGAGATTAGGGGATGGGGGATGATTTCCTTGAGAATTCATTTTATCTCCTGAACATCAGAGTTCATATTTGATAATACCTAAGCTAAGGGAAATGCCTTAAGAGAAAGCTATCCCTCTTTCTATATTAGGACCAATAATATACCTGATTTCTTCTCAAAAAAACAAACATAAAACCACTTTGGAAGCACATCTATACAAAATATCAAAATATCAATGGATGACACTAAATTAAATGTATCAATAATGAACGTAAATAGAGGGAAAAAATGCCAGTTAGAAAGGAGACAATTTTTATATGGATAGCAAACAAAATCTGTAGATACCCGAAGTCATAAAAAAGGTATAGGTATTCTCAGTTGCTCGGTCATGTCTGACTCTTTGTGACCCCATTTACTGTGGCCCACCAAAGTCCTCTGCCCATTGACATTTTACCCACAAGGATACTGGAGTGGGTTGCTGTTTTCTACTCCGAAGAATGTTCCCAACCTGGAGATCAAACCCTTGTCTCTTCCGTCTCATGCATTGGCAGGTGGATTATATAACTCTGAGCCAACTGAGAGGAGTTGGAGAGAAAAAGATAGTATACCTATAATAAAATCCCACAAAGTAAAGTTTAAGTGAGAATATGTTATTAGGAATAAAAATAGTTTCTCTCTAATAATTTAATGAGATGATAAGAATGTGTGTATGCCAAAAAGCATAAATCTCAAAAATAAACAAATATAATACTATCCTAATTAAAACACTACCAAGAGTTTTGTTGCTTTTTTTTTCTTTTAAGATAAGATGCTCAATACAGATCAAGAGAATTTTGAAAAAAGTCAAAAAATAAATGAGTGTGTATTATGAGATATCAAGGCTCACAATTCTATAATAATTAAGACAATGAGATATTTAGTTAGGACCAGAAAGGGACAAAATGAGATCAAGAAACAAGTTCCAGCATATACAATTATTTAATCTATGATAGCAATGGCATTTCAAATCAGTGAGGAAAAGTCAATCTAATTTAATAATGGTTCTGAGATAATTAGAAAATACATTGTTAAAATTTATCTTTTAATCACACTATTTTATTTAAAATGCCACAAATATGTTATTCATATATCTAAATGGGAGATAATCTAATAACTATAAGAAAAAATCAAATTGCTTTATTATTATCTTAAAAAGGAAAAAGTTTCCTAAGTATAAAAGCAAAATATCAAAGCCATAAAAGCTTTTATATAAAAATTAAAATAGAAAAATTGTTATATCAAACAATATTTAGCTGTAAGACACTATAAAATTAAAAATATATATACTGTAAACTTAACCACTTAAATTTATAAGCAATTTGATCTCTTGTTCCTCTGCCTTTTCTAAAACTAGCTTGAACATCTGAAAGTTTCCGGTTCACATATTGCTAAAGCCTGGCTTGGAGAATTTTGAGCATTACTTTACTAGTGTGTGAGATGAGTGCAATTGTGCCGTAGTTTGAGCATTCTTTGGCATTGCCTTTCTTTGGGATAGGAATGAAAATTGATCTTTTCCAGTACTGTGGCCACTGCTGAGTTTTCCAAATTTGCTGGCATATTGAGTGTAGCACTTTCACAGCATCATCTTCCACGATTTGAAATAGCTCAACTGGAATTTCATCACCTCCACTAGCTTTGTTCATAGTGATTCTTCCTAAGGCCCACTTGACTTCACATTCCAGGATGTCTGGCTCTAGGTGAGTGATCACACCATCGTGATTATCTNACTTTCACAGCATCATCTTCCACGATTTGAAATAGCTCAACTGGAATTTCATCACCTCCACTAGCTTTGTTCATAGTGATTCTTCCTAAGGCCCACTTGACTTCACATTCCAGGAGGTCTGGCTCTAGGTGAGTGATCACACCATCATGATTATCTGGATCATGATGATCTTTTTTGTACAGTATTAGAAAAACCAGAGGAACAAGAGATCAAATTGCCAACATCTGCTGGATCATTGCAAAAGCAGGAAAGTTCTAGAAAAACATCTATTTCTGCTTTAATGACTATGGCAAAGCCTTTGACTGTGTGGATCACAAGAAACTGTGGAAAATTCTGAAAGAGATGGGCATACCAGACCACCTGACCTGCCTCTTGAGAAATCTGTATGCAGGTCAAGAAGCAACAGTTAGAACTGGACATGGAACAACAGACTGCTTCCAAATAGGAAAAGGAGTACATCGAGGGTGTATATTGTTACCCTACTTATTTAACTTATATGCAGAGTACATCATGAGAAACGCTGGGCTGGAGGAAGCACAAGCTGGAATCAAGATTGCTGGGAGAAATATCAGTCACCTCAGATATGCAGATGACACCACCCTTATGGCAGGAAGTGAGGAAGAACTAAAGAGCCTCTTGATGAAAGTGAAAGAGGAAAGTGAAACAGTTGGCTTAAAGCTCAACATTCAGAAAACTATGATCATGGCATCTGGTCCCATCACTTCATGGGAATTAGATGGGGAAGCAGTGGAAACAGTGGCTGACTTTATTTTTCTGGGCCCCAAAATCACTGAAAATGGTGATTGCAGCCATGAAATTAAAAGAAACTTATTCCTTGGAAGGATCATTACCAACCTAGACAACATATTAAAAAGCAGAGACATTACTTTGTCAACAAAGGTCTGTCTAGTCAAGGCTATGGTTTTTCCAGTGGTCATGTATGTATGTGAGAGCTGGAGTATAAAGAAAGCTGAGTGCTAAAGAATTGATACTTTTGAACTGTGGTGTTGGAAAAGACTCTTGAGAGTCTCTTGAACTGCAAGGAGATCCAGTAAGTCCATTCTAAAGGAGACCAGTCCTGGGTGTTCATTGGAAGGACTGATGTTGAAGCTGAAACTCCAATACGTTAGCTACCTGATGGGAAAAGCTGACTCATTTGAAAAGACCCTGATGCTGGGAAAGATTGAGGGCAGGAGGAGAATGGGATAACAGAGGATGAGATTGTTGGATGGCATCACCAACTCCATATACATGGGTTTGGGTGGACTATGGGAGTTGGTGATGGACAGGGAGACCTGGCGTGCTGTGGTACATGGGGTCACAAAGAGTCGGACATGTCTGAGTGACTGAATTGAACTGAAATACTGGTTAAAGAAAAATAATAGATAAAATGACATCTTTGTCATTATACTCACATATATGAATAGATATAATTGCATTGCAAACAATAAATAACATATAATAAATGGGTCCCCTGAGGTGTGAGTCAGTGGTGGCCTGCTGCAGGGTTGGAGGCACTGAGTAGAGCAGTACGTGCATGGGATCATTTTAAGGAGGTCACCATTATTTTCATTACCTCTCTGATAGTTTGGCCCCAGGTAAACAGCACGGAGGGAACACAACTCCACCCATCAACAGGAAATTGGATTAAAGATTTACTGAGCATGGCCCTGCCCATCAGGATATAGTTTCCCCCTTAGTCAGTCTCTCCCATCAGGAAGCCTCCATAAGCCTCTTGTTCTTCTCCATCAGATGGCGGACAGACTGAAAACCACAATCACAGAAAACTAACCAATCTAATCACATGGACCACAGCCTTTTCTAACTAAATGAAAATTTGAGCCATGCCGTGTAGGGCCACCCACAACAGACGAGTCATGGTGGAGATTTCTGACAGAACGTGGTCCATTGGAGAACGGAAGGGCAAACCAGTTCAGTTTTCTTGCCTTGAGAAACACATGAACAGTATGAAAAGGCAAAAAGATAGGACACTGAAAGATGAACTCCCCAGGTCAGTAGGTGCCCAATATGTGACTGGAGATCAGTGGAGAAATAACTCCAGAAAGAATGAAGAGACGGAGCAAAAGCAAAAACAACACTCAGTTTTGGATATGACTGGTAATGGAAGCAAGGTCTGATACTATAAACAGCAATATTACATATGAACCTGGAATGTTAGATCCATGAATCCAAGCAAATTGGAACTGGTCAAACAGGAGATGGCAAGAGTGATTATCGACATTTTAGGAATCGGTGGAATAAAATGGATCTGAATGGGTGGATTTAACTCAGATGACCATTATATCTACTACTATGGGCAAGAATTCCTTAGAAGAAATGGAGTAGCCATCACAGTCAACAAAAGAGTCTGAGATGCAGTATTTGGATGTAATCTCAAAAACAACAAAATAATCTCTGTTTATTTCCAAGGCATACCATTCAATATCACAGTAATCTAAGTCTATGCCCTGACCAGTAATGCTGAAGAAGCTGAAGTTGAATGGTTCTATGAGGACCTGCAAGATCTTTTAGAACTAACACCCAAAAAAGGTGTCCTTTTCATTATAGGGGACTGGAATGCAAAAATAGGAAATCACGAAACACCTTGAGTTACAGGCAGATTTGGCCTTGGTGTACAGAATGAAGCAGGGCAAAGGCTAATAGAGTTTTGCCAAGAGAACACACTGGTCATAGCAAACACCCTCTTTCAACAACAAAAAAGAAGACTTTACACATGGACAGCACCAGGTGGTCAACACCAAAATCAGATTGATTATATTCTTTGCAGCCAAAGATGGAGAAGCCCTATACAGTCAACAAAAACAAGGCCAGGAGCTGACTGGCTCAGATCATGAACTTCTTATTGCCAAATTCAGACTTAAACTGAAGAAATTAGTGAAAACCACTAGACCACTCATGTATGACCTAAATAAAATCCCTTATGATTATACAGTGGAAATGAGAAATAGATTTAAGGGACTAGATCTAATACACAAAGTGTATGATGGACTATGGATGGAGGTTCATGACATTGTAGAGGAAACAGGGATCAAGACCATCCCAAAGAAAAAAAAAATGAAAAAAAGAAAAATGGCTGTCTGAGGAGGCCTTAAAAATAGCTGTGAAAAGAAGAGAAGCAAAAAGAAAAGGAGAAAAGGAAAGATATACCCATTTGATTCAGGGTTCCAAAGAATAACAAGGAGAGATAAGAAAGCCTCCCTCAGTCATCAGTGCAAATAAATAGAGGAAAATAATAGAATGGGAAAGACTAGAGATCTCTTCAAGAAAATTAGAGGTACAAAGGGAACATTTCATGCAAAGATGGGCTCAATAAAGCACAGAAATGGTACAGACCTAACAGAAGCAGAAGATATTAAGAAGAGGTGGCAAGAATACACAGAACTGTATAAAACAGATCTTCATGACCCATATAATCATGATGATGTGATCACTCACCGAGAGTTAGACATCCTGGAATGTTGAAGTCAAATGGGCCTTAGAAAGCATCACTACAAACAAAGCTAGTGGAGGTAATGGAATTCCAGTTGAGCTATTTCAAATCCTAAAAGATGATGCTGTGAAAGTGCTGCACTCAATATGCCAGCAAATTTGGAAAACTCAGCAGTGGCCACGGGACTGGAAAGTTAGTTTTCATTTCTATCCCAAAAAAAGGCAATGCCAAATAATGCTCAAACTACCATACAATTGCACTCATCTCACATGCTACTAATGCTCAAAATTCTCCAAGCCAGGCTTCTATGGTACATAAACCATGAATTTCCAGAAGTTCAAGCTGGTTTTTGAAAAGGCAGAGGAACCAGAGATCAAACTGCCAACATCCTCTGGATCATGGAAAAAGCAAGAGAGTTCCAGTAAAAAACATCTATTTCTGCTTTATTGACTTTGCCAAAGCCTTTGACTGTGTGGATCACAACAAACTGTGGAAAATTCTGAGAGAGATGGGAAAACCAGACCACCTGACCTGCCTCTTGAGAAATCTGTATGCAAGTCAGGAAGCAGCAGTTAGAACTGGACATGGAACAACAGGCTGGTTCCAAATAAGAAAAAGAGTATGTCAAGGCTGTATATTGTCACCCTGCTTATTTAACTTATATGCAGAGTACATCATGAGAAACGCTGGGCTAGAGGAAGCACAAGTTGGAATCAAGATTGCTGGGAAAAATATCAATAACTTCAGATATGCAGATGGCACTACCTTTATGGCAGAAAGTGAAGAGGAACTAAAGAGCCTCCTGATGAAAGTGAAAGAGGAGAGTGAAAAAGTTGGTTAAATCTCAACATTTAGAAAATGAAGATCATCACATCTGGTCCCATCACTAGCAAATAGATGGGGAAACAGTGGAAGCAGTGGCAGACTTTAATTTTGGGGACTCCAAAATCATTGCAGATGGTGACTGCAGCCATGAAATTAAAAGGCACTTGCTCCTTGGAAGAAAGGTTATGACCAACCTATACAGTATATTAAAAAGTAATATATATACAGTATATTAAAAAACAGAGACATTACTTTGACAACAAAGGTCAGTCTAATCAAGGCTATACTTTTTCCAGTGATCATGTATGGATGTGAGAGTTGGAATATAAAGAAAGCTGAATGCTGAAGAATTGATGCTTTTGAACTGTGGTGTTAGAGAAGATTCTTGAGAGTCCCTTGGACTGCAAGGAGATCCAACCAATCCATCCTAAAAGAAATCAGTCCTGAATATTCATTGGAAGGAGTGATGTTGAAGGTGAAACTCCATTATTTTGGCCACCTGATGGGAAAAGCTGATTCATTTGAAAAGACCCTGATGCTGGGAAAGATTGAAGGTGGGAGTAGAAGGGGACAACAGAGGATGAGACAGTTGGATGACATCACCAACTCAATGGACATGAGTTTGAGTAAACTCCAGGAGTTGGTGATGGACAAGGAGGCCTGGCATGCTGCAGTCCATGGGGTCGCAAAGAAGTGGACAGGACTGAGAGACTGAACTGATAGCTAAGTTGATAAAGTATCCGCCTGCAATAAGAGAGAAACCGGTTCAGTTCCTGGGTAGGAAAGATCCGCAGGATAAGGGATATGCTACCCACTCCAGTATTCTTGGGCTTCCCTTGTGGCTCAGCTGATAAAGAATCTGCCTAAAATGCAGGAGAGCTGAGTTCAACCCCTGGGTTGGAATGATACCCTGGAGAAGCAAAAGGGTACTCATGTCAGTATTCTGGCCCAGAGAATTCCGTGGGGTTGCAAAGAATTGGACAGACTGAGTGACTTTCTTTCTTTTTTTTTGCTCACAATAAATTCAATGACAAGGAGATACTATTTTATCCCATGATACTGGCAAATAATTAAAAATGAACTTTTTTCATTGTTGGTTTGTTATGAAGAAAGATACTCTCAAATGCTTGAATTTTGGAGGGTGATTTCATCAAAATTAAAATATTCCCATTAACTGACCCACGTATCCACTTAAATACTGGATATAGGAGAAGCATCATTAGTAAAAGTGAAAATGACCTAAACATTTATGACAGAACTTGCCAATGACCTCTAAATCGCACACATTAAAATTTGTTTTTCAGAGAAGCACGTGTGTCCTATTTAAGAATATTTATTTACTCAATGGCAAAAATCCTTTTATAATGCATACATATACCAAATCATTGTTATGTACTTTGAATATCTTACAGTTGCATTTGTCAATTGTACATCAGCAAAGCTGAAAAAAATTAAAAAAAAATACATGAAGAAAGTAAAAAATAGTATTTTATTTACAAATGATTGAAATAATTTTTAGCTAACTTAGGCAAATAATGGGGAATATTTCTAAGAAAACAAGCCAGGAATTCATTTACAGAAGTCTAATGTAGACTCATCAAGTGAAAGTATGAAAGGGTTAGTTGCTCAGTTATGTCCAACTTTTTGCAACCCCATGAACTGTAGCCTGCCAGGCTCCTCTATCCATGGAATTCTCCAGGCAAGAATACTGGAGTTGGTTGCCATTCCCTTCTCCAGGGGATCTTCCCAACCCAGGGATCAAACCCTGATCTTCTACACTGCAGGCAGATTCTTTACTGCCTGAGTTACCAGAGAAATCAAGCTAGCTTCATCAAGCATAAGGCCAAAAAAATGGAAAAATACTGAACACAAAGTTACTTTTTGACTTATTATCTCCTTGCTTTTCTACACATTCTGGATTGCAAATCAGCTTTTTTCTATTCTTGTTGTTGTTCAATCGTTCAGTCATGTCCAACTCTCTGTGATCCTTTCGACTGAGTACACCAGGCTTCTCTGTCCTTCACTGTCTCCCAGGATTTGCTCAAAGTGATATCCATTGAGTCAATGATGCCATCCAACCATCGCATACTCTGTTGCTCCTTTCTCCTTCTGCCCACAATCTTTCCAACCATCAGGGTCTTTTCCAATGAGCTGACTCTTCATATTCTTTAGTCTACATAAAGAATATAGTTTCCGGATGTACTTATTGCATTTTTAAACACCTACAAGAATTGAATTGGTATCCCAATTGAAAATTCCCAGAAGTTAGAATTGACCTAGTTTAGGCCAGATGTCTACTGCTGATCCTTATAAAGATTCAGTGCTTTTAGGTTTTACTCCTGGTAGCAGAAGGAGCCATTCCAAAGGGGAGGTGGGTGTCATATGATTTTTGCCTCAACTTCAAAAATGCTTAAAAGAATGTGTGTATATATAGAACTGAAAAAAAAAAAAAACTACTCCTGAGCTAGTTCCTATGATAAATCAGGGGTGCTTAAGAAGAAAAGTAAAATTTTGAAATAGACATTGAAAAATTGGAAAGAAGATTTAATATGTGAAAGATTTGCTCATTATGGTTCAGTTTGAGGGAGCTTTGAAAGCAGAGTTTACATGACAGAGGGCCTATGTTTTACTATTTTTACCATCAAGCCTGTTGTAAAGTTTGCCAATGAAGATGGTAGAGTTGATGCAATGTGGAGGACTGCCTGAAGATTTGGAAAAAGGAAGTAAATGTGGAGAAAAATGAATCTAAGATAACTTTATCAAAAAAAGCTCAGTTCAGTAGAAAAAATAAATAAGACCCAGGTTATGTAGCAAGTAAAAGCCAGAGTTAGCGGACTGGATGTTTTAATGAGGTCAAAGTGCAAGTGTTAAGAGTTATGAGACTGACTATCCTGGAAGGTCAAGAGGTGATAGATTGTTGGAAGTAGAATTTAAGGTTTCAAAGTGGAATTTTCCCATTGGTGTCAAGGTTCATGGTAACCTTGGCAGGCATTATTGAAATACACTGATTTTAAAATTCAGAGGAATCAAGATAGTCAGTGAACTTTGTTGCCAGACTTTAGCGTAAAAGATCTGCTTCTGAGCCTCGTTCTTTAAACTTCGACTCTCTATAACCTGTCATTGTATCCTTTGACCAGACTAATATAATCAAGCTGAACAACTGACAACTGGATCAATAATCTTTCTGATAATTAAATAGTCTGAAACTATAAAAATAATGAAGTTTGTGAAGCCTGGTTGAGAGCAGAAAGATTGAGGCTAGTATAAAGCATTATTTAAGAACATCCCTAATAAACTTTATCAAAATAATTTAAAAGTTTTAGAAAAGACTTAATGTCCATTTATACCTATTAACTGAAATCTTTAGTACACATACCAATTCATACTTATGATTTACTTTCCCTGTGGTCAAACCAAGGGCATTACTTTTAACTCTCATGTATAATCTTATTTTATACAAGTTAAAACTAGCTGTATATTAAAAAAAAGAGAGAAACAGTGTCATAAAGTAAATTCTGTGCTGTGCTTAACCATTAGTGAAAAAGGAACACACTGAAGCTTTACTATAAGTGGTCCCCCGGTGTCCATTCTGGGTTACTCTATTGTACAGGAGAAAGGAATAGTTTTTTTATGTTTCTAGTTATAACTCCTCTTAGGCAGCCTTAGAAGAGCTACCAAATTCTCTAACAGTCTGTTTTAAGGACAGTTAGTGCATTGGAATATTCTAGTAAACTTTTTAACCAGCATTTAGATAACCGTCAAATCCCTGTGAAATAATCTTATGCTCCTTATACTTCTTTTTCAGTATGTATACACTGTAGCTTGCTGTAATGTAATTGTTTATCAACTTCCCTTTTACCATAAGATAATGAAACCAGTCTCCCTGATCCTGCCCTTTTCTTTGTATTTAACATGAGCCATTTCACTGTTCTTCTTGACAGAATATTAGTTCTGCTTTTTTCTTCTCTCAAAAGAGTCCCACTAATTATATGAGCACCCTAGTCATTCATATGTATTTATTCCTACTTTCTTGCCCTGTTAGACGTGATCTCACCTTTAAACCCAAACTCTTCCTCCTTACTTTGGCTTATGTTTTGGTTACATCAGCCACATAGGAAAATAACATCAACAACTGGCTTAAAATGGCACTATTTCTTTTCTTAAATCATTCTATGGGTTAGCCCTCCATTCTTTTGTGTCACGTCATGTTGATTAGGGCAATGGGATAACTGGAAGGTCCAAAATGACTTTGTTCATGTGATTGGCATTGGTGCTGGCTTTTAGGAAGGAGCTCAGCCAGGGCTGCTGTTGGGGTCTTCAGTTTTCATTGGATTCAAAACCAGGAGGAATAGACTTCAGTTCTAAGAAGGGAAGTCATATTAAGAAAGAGCACATGGGATGGGAAGGAAATGGTTCTGTTAGTCTTTGGGAATATTCTTTACCAGGACCAGCTTAATCTAGGCAAGCAGAATTCCAAAATCACCCTAAACATTCCGGATGCAATGTAAACATTATCTTTATAATCCCCTCTCCTTGACTATTTCCCTGGTGGCTCAGTGGTAAAGAATCTGCCTGCCAACACAGGAGACAGGTTAAATCCCTAGGTTGGGAAGATCCCCTGGAAAAGGAGATGGCAACCCCTCCAGTATTCTTGCCTGGACAAGCCCATGGAGAGGAGCCTGGCTGGCTACAGTCCATGGAGTTGCAAAGAGGTGAGCACAAGTTAGCAACTGAGCAGGCACATACATGCATTCCTTGAGTGTAAATGGGGCTTGTGAATAAGATGTTACTGTCACTTCAATAATTAGGTTGCATTATAAGGCAAAGAGGAAATATGATAGTTACTCCTGTGATCATTTGTTGAAGCTGCCTGGAGATTTTCCTGCTGAATTTTAGCACCTGATGGCAGCAGTTAGTAGCCAAAGTGACTCTAAGTTGAGGCTCAGGAACAAAATAGGGACCTCAGTGCTACTAAAAAAAGAATTGAATCCTGCCTCAGTTCAGTTCAGTTCAGTCCTTCAGTCATGTCTGACTCTTTGCAACCCCATGGACTGCAGCACACTAGGCCTCCCTGTCCATCATGGACTCCAGAGTTTACTCAAACCCATGTCCGTTGAGTTAGTGATGCCATCCATTGGATCTCATCCTTTGTCGTCCCCTTCTCCTTCCACATTCAATCTTTCCCAGCATTAGTGTCTTTTCTAAGGAGTCAGTTCTTATCACCTAGCCCAAGTATTGGAATTTCAGCTTCAGCATCAGTGCCTCCAATGAACTCCCAGGACTGATTTCTTTTAGGATGGACTGGCTGGATCTCCTTGCAGTTCAAGGGACTCTTAAGAGTCTTCTCCAACACCACAGTTCAAAAGCATCAATTCTTCAGTGCTCAGCTTTCTTCATAGTCCAACTCTCACATCCATACACGAATACTGGAAAAACCATACCTTTGACTAGATGGGTCTTGATTGGCAAAATAATGTCTCTGCTTTTTAATGTGCTGTGTAGCTTGGTCATAACTTTTCTTCTAAGGAGCAAGTGTCTTTTAATTTCATGGCTGCAGTCACCATCTGCAGTGATTTTGGAACCCAAAATATAAAGTCTGTCACTGTTTCCACTGCTTCCCCATCTATTTGCCATGAAGTGATCAGACAAGAAGACATGATCTTTGTTTTTTGGACGTTGAGTTTTAAGCCAACATTTTCAGTCTCCTCTTTCACTTTCATCAAAAGGCTTTTTAGTTCCTCTTCACTTTCTGCCATAAGGGTGGTGTCATCTGGATATCTGAGGTTATTGGTATTTCTCCTGGCAATCTTGATTCCAGCTTGTGCTTCCTCCAGCCCAGCGTTTCCCATGATGTACTCCACATATAAGTTAAATAAACAGGGTGACATATACAAGTTTGATGTACTCCTTTCCCAATTGGAACCAGTCTGTTGTTCCATGTTGAGTTCTAAGTGTTGTTTCCTGACCTGCATGCAGGTTTCTCAAGAAACAATTCAGGTAATCTGGTATGCCCATCTCTTTCAGAATTTTCCACAGTTTGTTGTGATCCACAAGTCAAAGGCTTTGGCATAGTCAATAAAGAAGAAGTAGATGTTTTTCTACTCTGTTGCTTTTTTGATGACCCAATAGATGTTGGCAATTTAATCTCTGGTTCCTCTGCCTTTTCTAAATCCAGCTTGAACATCTGGAAGTTCATGGTTCACATACTACTGAAGCCTGGCTTGGAGAATTTTGAGCATTACTTTACTAGCATATGATATGAGTACAATTGTGCAGTAGTTTGAATCTTCTTTGGCCTGCCTTTCTTTAGCACTGGAATGAAAACAAACCTTTTCCAGTCCTGTGGCCACTGCTGAGTTTTCCAAATTTCCTGGTATACTGAGTGCAACACTTTCACAGCATCATCTTTTAGGATATGCTAAATCCTAAAAGGATTAGTTGAGGAAATAGCTCAACTGGAATTTCATCACCTCTACTAGCTTTGTTCATGGTGAATTCTGCCTACGACCTGTATAAACTTGGAAAATATCCTGAGCCTGAGATGAGCTGGTAACCTTGACCAACGCCTTAGTTTCAGCCAGGTAGGACTTTGAGACCAGGATCCAGGCAAACATTTGACCAACTGTAACTATGAGATAGAAAATTTGTATTGTTTTTATACTGCCAAATTTGTGGCTGGTTGTTATATGGCAGTGAAAATTTATACAAAAAATTGTCTTAGTCTACTTATGCTTCTTTAATAAAATATCACACAAAAAACCTCGAATAGCCAAAGAAATCTTGAGAAAGAAGAATGGAACTGGAGGAATCAACCTGCCTGACTTCAGGCTCTACTACAAAGCCACAGTCATCAAGACAGTATGGTACTGGCACAAAGACAGATATATAGATCAATGGACCAAAATAGAAAGCCCAGAGATAAATCCACACACCTATGGACACTTTAATCTTCGACAAAGGAGGCAAGAATATACAATGGATTAAAGACAATCTCTTTAACAAGTGGTGCTGGGAAAACTGGTCAACCAATTGTAAAAGAATGAAACTAGATCACTTTCTAATACCACACACAAAAATAAACTCAAAATGGATTAAAGATCTAAACGTAAGACCNAAAAATTGGAAAGAAGATTTAATATGTGAAAGATTTGCTCATTATGGTTCAGTTTGAGGGAGCTTTGAAAGCAGAGTTTACATGACAGAGGGCCTATGTTTTACTATTTTTACCATCAAGCCTGTTGTAAAGTTTGCCAATGAAGATGGTAGAGTTGATGCAATGTGGAGGACTGCCTGAAGATTTGGAAAAAGGAAGTAAATGTGGAGAAAAATGAATCTAAGATAACTTTATCAAAAAAAGCTCAGTTCAGTAGAAAAAATAAATAAGACCCAGGTTATGTAGCAAGTAAAAGCCAGAGTTAGCGGACTGGATGTTTTAATGAGGTCAAAGTGCAAGTGTTAAGAGTTATGAGACTGACTATCCTGGAAGGTCAAGAGGTGATAGATTGTTGGAAGTAGAATTTAAGGTTTCAAAGTGGAATTTTCCCATTGGTGTCAAGGTTCATGGTAACCTTGGCAGGCATTATTGAAATACACTGATTTTAAAATTCAGAGGAATCAAGATAGTCAGTGAACTTTGTTGCCAGACTTTAGCGTAAAAGATCTGCTTCTGAGCCTCGTTCTTTAAACTTCGACTCTCTATAACCTGTCATTGTATCCTTTGACCAGACTAATATAATCAAGCTGAACAACTGACAACTGGATCAATAATCTTTCTGATAATTAAATAGTCTGAAACTATAAAAATAATGAAGTTTGTGAAGCCTGGTTGAGAGCAGAAAGATTGAGGCTAGTATAAAGCATTATTTAAGAACATCCCTAATAAACTTTATCAAAATAATTTAAAAGTTTTAGAAAAGACTTAATGTCCATTTATACCTATTAACTGAAATCTTTAGTACACATACCAATTCATACTTATGATTTACTTTCCCTGTGGTCAAACCAAGGGCATTACTTTTAACTCTCATGTATAATCTTATTTTATACAAGTTAAAACTAGCTGTATATTAAAAAAAAGAGAGAAACAGTGTCATAAAGTAAATTCTGTGCTGTGCTTAACCATTAGTGAAAAAGGAACACACTGAAGCTTTACTATAAGTGGTCCCCCGGTGTCCATTCTGGGTTACTCTATTGTACAGGAGAAAGGAATAGTTTTTTTATGTTTCTAGTTATAACTCCTCTTAGGCAGCCTTAGAAGAGCTACCAAATTCTCTAACAGTCTGTTTTAAGGACAGTTAGTGCATTGGAATATTCTAGTAAACTTTTTAACCAGCATTTAGATAACCGTCAAATCCCTGTGAAATAATCTTATGCTCCTTATACTTCTTTTTCAGTATGTATACACTGTAGCTTGCTGTAATGTAATTGTTTATCAACTTCCCTTTTACCATAAGATAATGAAACCAGTCTCCCTGATCCTGCCCTTTTCTTTGTATTTAACATGAGCCATTTCACTGTTCTTCTTGACAGAATATTAGTTCTGCTTTTTTCTTCTCTCAAAAGAGTCCCACTAATTATATGAGCACCCTAGTCATTCATATGTATTTATTCCTACTTTCTTGCCCTGTTAGACGTGATCTCACCTTTAAACCCAAACTCTTCCTCCTTACTTTGGCTTATGTTTTGGTTACATCAGCCACATAGGAAAATAACATCAACAACTGGCTTAAAATGGCACTATTTCTTTTCTTAAATCATTCTATGGGTTAGCCCTCCATTCTTTTGTGTCACGTCATGTTGATTAGGGCAATGGGATAACTGGAAGGTCCAAAATGACTTTGTTCATGTGATTGGCATTGGTGCTGGCTTTTAGGAAGGAGCTCAGCCAGGGCTGCTGTTGGGGTCTTCAGTTTTCATTGGATTCAAAACCAGGAGGAATAGACTTCAGTTCTAAGAAGGGAAGTCATATTAAGAAAGAGCACATGGGATGGGAAGGAAATGGTTCTGTTAGTCTTTGGGAATATTCTTTACCAGGACCAGCTTAATCTAGGCAAGCAGAATTCCAAAATCACCCTAAACATTCCGGATGCAATGTAAACATTATCTTTATAATCCCCTCTCCTTGACTATTTCCCTGGTGGCTCAGTGGTAAAGAATCTGCCTGCCAACACAGGAGACAGGTTAAATCCCTAGGTTGGGAAGATCCCCTGGAAAAGGAGATGGCAACCCCTCCAGTATTCTTGCCTGGACAAGCCCATGGAGAGGAGCCTGGCTGGCTACAGTCCATGGAGTTGCAAAGAGGTGAGCACAAGTTAGCAACTGAGCAGGCACATACATGCATTCCTTGAGTGTAAATGGGGCTTGTGAATAAGATGTTACTGTCACTTCAATAATTAGGTTGCATTATAAGGCAAAGAGGAAATATGATAGTTACTCCTGTGATCATTTGTTGAAGCTGCCTGGAGATTTTCCTGCTGAATTTTAGCACCTGATGGCAGCAGTTAGTAGCCAAAGTGACTCTAAGTTGAGGCTCAGGAACAAAATAGGGACCTCAGTGCTACTAAAAAAAGAATTGAATCCTGCCTCAGTTCAGTTCAGTTCAGTCCTTCAGTCATGTCTGACTCTTTGCAACCCCATGGACTGCAGCACACTAGGCCTCCCTGTCCATCATGGACTCCAGAGTTTACTCAAACCCATGTCCGTTGAGTTAGTGATGCCATCCATTGGATCTCATCCTTTGTCGTCCCCTTCTCCTTCCACATTCAATCTTTCCCAGCATTAGTGTCTTTTCTAAGGAGTCAGTTCTTATCACCTAGCCCAAGTATTGGAATTTCAGCTTCAGCCTCAGTGCCTCCAATGAACTCCCAGGACTGATTTCTTTTAGGATGGACTGGCTGGATCTCCTTGCAGTTCAAGGGACTCTTAAGAGTCTTCTCCAACACCACAGTTCAAAAGCATCAATTCTTCAGTGCTCAGCTTTCTTCATAGTCCAACTCTCACATCCATACACGAATACTGGAAAAACCATACCTTTGACTAGATGGGTCTTGATTGGCAAAATAATGTCTCTGCTTTTTAATGTGCTGTGTAGCTTGGTCATAACTTTTCTTCTAAGGAGCAAGTGTCTTTTAATTTCATGGCTGCAGTCACCATCTGCAGTGATTTTGGAACCCAAAATATAAAGTCTGTCACTGTTTCCACTGCTTCCCCATCTATTTGCCATGAAGTGATCAGACAAGAAGACATGATCTTTGTTTTTTGGACGTTGAGTTTTAAGCCAACATTTTCAGTCTCCTCTTTCACTTTCATCAAAAGGCTTTTTAGTTCCTCTTCACTTTCTGCCATAAGGGTGGTGTCATCTGGATATCTGAGGTTATTGGTATTTCTCCTGGCAATCTTGATTCCAGCTTGTGCTTCCTCCAGCCCAGCGTTTCCCATGATGTACTCCACATATAAGTTAAATAAACAGGGTGACATATACAAGTTTGATGTACTCCTTTCCCAATTGGAACCAGTCTGTTGTTCCATGTTGAGTTCTAAGTGTTGTTTCCTGACCTGCATGCAGGTTTCTCAAGAAACAATTCAGGTAATCTGGTATGCCCATCTCTTTCAGAATTTTCCACAGTTTGTTGTGATCCACAAGTCAAAGGCTTTGGCATAGTCAATAAAGAAGAAGTAGATGTTTTTCTACTCTGTTGCTTTTTTGATGACCCAATAGATGTTGGCAATTTAATCTCTGGTTCCTCTGCCTTTTCTAAATCCAGCTTGAACATCTGGAAGTTCATGGTTCACATACTACTGAAGCCTGGCTTGGAGAATTTTGAGCATTACTTTACTAGCATATGATATGAGTACAATTGTGCAGTAGTTTGAATCTTCTTTGGCCTGCCTTTCTTTAGCACTGGAATGAAAACAAACCTTTTCCAGTCCTGTGGCCACTGCTGAGTTTTCCAAATTTCCTGGTATACTGAGTGCAACACTTTCACAGCATCATCTTTTAGGATATGCTAAATCCTAAAAGGATTAGTTGAGGAAATAGCTCAACTGGAATTTCATCACCTCTACTAGCTTTGTTCATGGTGAATTCTGCCTACGACCTGTATAAACTTGGAAAATATCCTGAGCCTGAGATGAGCTGGTAACCTTGACCAACGCCTTAGTTTCAGCCAGGTAGGACTTTGAGACCAGGATCCAGGCAAACATTTGACCAACTGTAACTATGAGATAGAAAATTTGTATTGTTTTTATACTGCCAAATTTGTGGCTGGTTGTTATATGGCAGTGAAAATTTATACAAAAAATTGTCTTAGTCTACTTATGCTTCTTTAATAAAATATCACACAAAAAACCTCGAATAGCCAAAGAAATCTTGAGAAAGAAGAATGGAACTGGAGGAATCAACCTGCCTGACTTCAGGCTCTACTACAAAGCCACAGTCATCAAGACAGTATGGTACTGGCACAAAGACAGATATATAGATCAATGGACCAAAATAGAAAGCCCAGAGATAAATCCACACACCTATGGACACTTTAATCTTCGACAAAGGAGGCAAGAATATACAATGGATTAAAGACAATCTCTTTAACAAGTGGTGCTGGGAAAACTGGTCAACCAATTGTAAAAGAATGAAACTAGATCACTTTCTAATACCACACACAAAAATAAACTCAAAATGGATTAAAGATCTAAACGTAAGACCAGAAACTATAAAACTCCTAGAGGAGAACATAGGCAAAACACTCTCCGACATAAATCACAGCAGGATCCTCTATGATCTACCTCCCAGAATACTGGAAATACAAGCAAAAATAAACAAATGGGATCTAATTAAAACTAAAAGCTTCTGCACAACAAAGGAAACTGTAAGGCTGTGAAAAGACAGCCTTCTGAATGGGAGAAAATAATAGCAAATGAAGCAACTGACAAACAACTAATCTCAAAAATATACAAGCAATTTATGCAGCTCAATTCCAGAAAAATAAATGACCTAATCAAAAAATGGGCCAAAGAACTAAATAGACGTTTCTCCAAAGAAGACATATGGATGGCTAACAAACACATGAAAAGATGCTCAACATCACTCATTATCAGAGAAATGCAAATCAAAACCACGATGAGGTACCATCTCACACCAGACAGAATGGCTGCAATCCAAAAGTCAACAAGCAATAAATGCTGGAGAGGGTGTGGAGAAAAGGGAACCCTCTTACACTATTGGTGGGAATGCAAACTAGTATAGCCACTATGGAGAACAGTGTGGAGATTCCTTAAAAAATTGCAAATAGAACTGCCTTATGACCCAGCAATCCCACTGCTGGGCATACACACCGAGGAAACCAGAATTGAAAGAGACACGTGTACCCCAGTGTTCATTGCAGTACCAGCAGATGAATGGATAAGAAAGCTGTGGTACACATACACAATGGAGTACTACACAGCCATTAAAAAGAATACATTTGAATCAGTTCTAATGAGGTAGATGAAACTGGAGCCTATTATACAAAGTGAAGTAAGCCAGAAAGAAAAATACCAATACAGTATACTAACATATATATATGGAATTTAGAAAGATGGTAATGATAACCCTCTATGCAAGACAGCAACAGAGACACAGATGTATAGAACAGACTTTTGGACTCTGTGGGAGAGGGAGAGAGTGGGATGATTTGGGAGAATGGCATTGAAACATGTATACTATCATGTAAGAAACGAATCGCCAGTCTACATTTGATACAAGATACAGGATGCTTGGGGCTGGTGCACAAGGATGATCCAGAGAGATGATATGGGGTGGGAGGTAGGAGGGGGGTTCAGGATTGGGAACTCATGTACACCCATGGCGGATTCATGTCAATGTATGGCAAAACCAATATAGTATTGTAAAGCAAAATAAAGTAAAAAAAAAAAAAAAATCATAGACTAGGTGGCTTCATAACAGAGTTAATTTCTTACAGTTCTGGTGGCTAGATGTCCAAGGAATTCAAAGTGCCAGCATGATCAGTTTCTAAGATGTTTCACTTCCTGGCTTGGAGGTGGCCACCATCTTGCCATGTTCTCATGTGGTAGTGGAAAAAAAAACATGTCATCTAGTGTCTCTTCTTATAAGAGCAATGATCTTACATGAGATCCTTACCCTCATGACTTCATCTAATGCTAATTCTACTCCAAAGATCTCATTTTGCAAATATAACGTTTGGAAATATATAATCTGAAAGTATCACATTCCTTCAGCATAGGAATTTGGGGGAAGAGGGCATCATTTAATCCACATCAGTAGAGGAAAAGAAATGGTTGATTTCCTTATTCGGCATAAACCGCTGCTGTTTTCAGCCTAGGCGGGTGTCTGTAATTCTCCAGTTCACTCTCTTCTGGAGTCAGATAGACCTAAATGCTAAGAATCATTACAGCTCTGCCACATAGTCATTTATTTATCTTCTTTAAATTTATGTCCCTCATCTGTAAATGGAGAAGGCAATGGCAACCCACTCCAGTGTTCTTGCCTGGAAAACCCCAGGGATGGGGACGCCTGGTGGGCTGCCGTCTCTGGGGTCACACATAGTCGGACACGACTGAAGTGATTTAGCAGCAGCAGCAGCATCTGTAAAATAGAGGTAATTGTATTTTCAAAGTTGTTAAGAAGGTTAGAGACAGCATGTAAAGCCCCACTGGTGCTTGGCACACAAAAGAAATTCAAGTAGTAAATGTCATCATTAGTATTTTATGTGTCACCTCACTCTTTGACCATCAATTGTTACAATCTTTTCCACTGCTGTAGAACTTACTCTTACTAAGACTGCCAAAAGTTCAACCTTGTTTTGACTAATATGCAATTATTTATAAAAATACTTGATTTTCTTCCTATATTATGCTCTGGCAAATAACTAAACTTACTTAAGTGATGTAAATTGATGCTGAATTTGTTTTTGTTGATATCCTGATAGCTTTATTTAGTTGATCTACTACATAATGTCTGTTTCAAACCAATCCTTTGATTTTATTTCTTCTGCCCATTCATTATCCACAATCGTATCCATCACAGTAGAAAACAATCTCTCATCCTTTAGAAATGATGGTAACTAAGGAAAATATGATTCTTTCACATTAATATATACAGTAACAGCAAGTAATTATATAATAAACTTCCCTTTTTATGAAGAGGAAATAGCATAACTCCTCTAAGGAACATGAAATATTCTGAGGTTTCATCTTACCTAAAGTCATATCCCATTGTGAGAGCAATAAGTAGCAATACTCAATGCCTAAATAAGTTTTCCCCTTATTAACCAAACTTACCCTTAAAAATCAGCCTTTAAGTTTTGGTGAAAATGTGTTCTTGTGTGAAGAAATCCAGATATACCAAATACATGGAAGTTAGACACAATAAGGGGGCTTCCCAGGCAGTGCTAGTGGTAAAGAACACACCTGCCAGTTCAGGAGATATAAAAAGAGGTGGTTTGGATCCCTGGGACAGGAAATTCCCCTGGATAAGATTCTTGTTCACAACAAGATGTTTTCAAATTGAAAAGAAAAAATAAATAAGTAATCATTATAAGGATTGAGACCATCCCCAGGAAAAAGAAATGCAAAAAAAGCAAAATGGCTGTCTGAGGAGGCCTTACAAATAGCTGTGAAAAGAAAAGNGTATTCATGTGTGGATGTGAGAGACTATAAAGAAAGCTGAGTGCCGAAGAATTGATGCTTTTTAACTGTGGTGTTGGAGAAGACTCTTGAGAGTCCCTTGGACTGCAAGGAGGTCCAACCAGTCCATTCTGAAGGAGATCAGCCCTGGGTGTTCATTGGAAGGACTGATATTGATGCTGAAATTCCAACACTTTGGCCACCTGATTTGAAGATTTGACTCATTTGAAAAGACCCTGATCCTGAGAATGATTAAGGGCAGGAGGAAAAGGGAACAAGAGAGGATAGCATGGTTGGATGGCATCAACGACTCGATAGATGTGAGTTTGGGTAGGCTCCAGGAGTTGGTGATGAACAGGAAGGCCTGGCATGCTGCAGCTCTTGGGATCACAAAGAGTTGGACATGACTGAGTGAGTGGACTGAACTGAACTGATTACATAAAAAGACAACAAGTATGACTCAGATTATAAACAAACAACAAATTGGCTTTCCTTTAACAATAAATTTTCTGGGATTTAATTATATAAAGTAACTTTATACTTAACTACTCCCAAACAAAGAAGCAAACTGATTTTTAAAGGCCAATGATATTCCTTTTTAGCTTTATCTTACAGATACTATAAAGTATATAAGATTGATGAAGTCTGCTAATATTAATGATGGAGAAATTTTTAAAATACATTGTTATTTGTAAAATAACAAAAAATTAAATATGAGCAAATTAATTGGAGCTCTATTTGAGAGAGCATTAAGATTTACAAAATCTGAAACAACTTTAATGATCTTTTCTCACTATGAGAAGTACCAGTGAAAATAGAAATTTTAGCTAAACTTCATCAAGGTTTTACTGTGAAATATTAGCAAATTTAGTAAGTTTAGTAAATTAAAATCATCTTTATCTGAAGATTTGTTTCTCTGCCAAGTTTATTAATATGCAGTCCTTTGTGTGTACTGAAAAACAGTTGGACCTGATTTCTCTGGTGTGGAAACTGAATATCTATGAATTTTCTCTCACCTGTTCTCAGACTTTAAGTTCATGTGCTTCAAAGAACAAGGAGGAGGGAGAATTTGATCAGTTTCTTGTTGAATAACTTCTGCTGAGTTAAATTATTATAAACAAGTATTATTAACAAATATTCTCTATCAATTCCACAGAAGTAGAATACAACAATGTCACAGTATGTTTTCACTGTGAGTTCAGGTAACCATCAATCACCGTGTGAACAGAATGAATAATCGTTTTTAGAGCATACACATTTTTTCACAGACTTGAGATCAGAGTCTGAGGTTTTTATATCTAATGATACCATCATTGAAAATATTATTTTGGTAAGTATTTATATATCATATTATGAATCTGTTAAAAGACATATCAAGTCTCAAACTGTTCTAGCCAGTTCAACTGTTCTAACCGTTCAAACACTTCTAGGATTGTACAATGTACAGGAAACCTTGTTTTGTCAAAGCTCAGTCACTCATCAGGGAAGTGTCTTGGCATTTCTATAAATATTCTACATTTGAGTTTTCTCTTTTTTAAAGAAAATTTATCCACATGAATTCATTAGGGAAATAATATATAGTTGAATTAGAAGAAAATTATTGTTATCTGAAATCTTTAGAAAAATATAAAAAATGAAAATCTTATAAATTTATCAAATATACCATTTTTGTCGCTGAGAATTTTATTTGTAAAGTGTTAAGGAAAGCTCCACAAATGCAATAACTGCTGTTCCATGAGGTGCCTGATAAGTGATTTATTAGTTATATAGGCAACTTAGTTAGAAAGGACAGATAGACAAGAGAGAAAGAAAAAATAAATGCACAGTTGATCAATCTGTCCAAACTAATATTTATACTTATGATACTAAATTTTCCATTTCCTTCCCTAAATTGTTTAGTAGATATTGGCAGTTATGAAGTAAATTGCATGTGGTTATTTGCCAATCTTATTATGTCATTAAAAATGAACATATGTATTCTTTTTAATATTCCTTATATACAATATATATGCAATATATATACAGTATGCATTTACATATGTATATATATGCACATGTACTTACATATATATATTTTTTTTTTCTAACCAAAACTTTGGGCTATTGGATCAAGTACCTTCCATCTTACTGGACACATCTTTTGTTTCAAATTGAGAAAAGTCTGAGAAGTAACCAATCATACAGAAAATAGAGTTGAGAAAAGTCAATGTACTAAAATTACAGCAGATATAATGAACAGAAAACAAGCATGGAAACAAATGCTGTACTCCCTTCCTTCTAGAAAAGAACCCACAGATTACTTCTTAAAGCAGTGAAGAACATAGGTCTCTTCTGTGAGATAACTTTTCCATTTGGAAAATTTATTATTCTTGCAACTTTATACCTTATTAAGAGAAATGAATTAGTCCAAGATGGGTTAGTCAGTGCATACATATCATCAAACTAGAAAAAAAAGGAAAAAAACCTCAAAGCATGTTTTTTACAGAGTGACTGACATGTGACTCTGGGCTTTCTTTGGATATATAATCTTGAAATAAGACACTGTCTGGCATGTATAAGGAAGATGTCATAATTCACAATGAGAAACATACCAGAGGATTTTCACTGCAGACTACATGGCCGATTATATATCCACCCTTGACTTCAGGTCTGTTCTGATGCCAGAGAAATTCTGAGATATAAGAAAAGTTTCACTACTGTTTGGATTGAATCTTTTTGGTTAACCTACTGCTAAGTCACTTCAGTCATGTCCGACTCTGTGCGACCCCATAGACCGAAGCCCACCAGGCTTCCCCGTCCCTGGGATTCTCCAGGCGAGAACACTGGAGTGGGTTGCCATTTCCTTCTACAATGCATAAAAGTGAAAAGTGAAAATGAAGTCGCTCAGTCGTGTCCGACTTTTAGCGACCCTATGAACTGCAGCCTACCAGGATCCTCCGCCCATGGGATTTTCCAGGCAAGAGTACTGGAGTGGAGTGCCATTGTTAACCTAACATGTGTTAACTAAGTGAAGAAATAGTCACTTTTCTGATCTCACTTTGCAACTGACTTAAAATATCCTCACTAATAAGAATTATGCTCCACTTTTCTGTGATCCACAAGGAGAAATTTTTAAGGGTGACCCGACTATCTTTACGAAATTCTCTACTTTCCACCATGTCTGATCTCTGGAATTATGCAGTGAGAACTATTCAGAATAGGGACTGCTGAGTACTCAGCATGTAACAATTTGTGTATTAGGATGCATTACGTAATACTGATGTAATGAAAAATTCAACGCCCCCCCCCACCATGTCCATCATGGCTTGCTAGGGGCTCATCTCAATTCTTCAGTCTGATGATGTATTAGGCATCTAGAACTTTGTTGGGTACTGTGGTAAAGAACTGTATATTGTGAGTTGCACACTGATAAAGACTTCTGTCTAGAAGTGAAATCCATTCCTTCATTAATATTTATCTGCCAAAGCCTGTTACATAACCATATCTAACTTCAAAGGGAAGGAGATGGCACCATCCTACCAGGTGCTGGAAGAAAGAATGGGGATGTTTGTAAACTGTCCTAAAGTTATCATGGTTTATAATGAAAGTAGCATCTTTTCAGCTCTCTTATATAGTTTAGTGAACTGAAAAGCAAATGAAATATTTCTTAAAAGTTGAGAAATGGTGGTTTGCTATGCTCTACTTTATTGAGCAGAGAACATAAGACCTCACCTAATTGTGAGAACATAAATTATCCTACTATTGATGATATATTTATGAAGTAATGATGCTACTGATTCACTCCTGAAATAAAATTTTAAAGTCTCTTAAAGATTAGTTTTTGAAAACTATGATTGTGGACAAAATGATCAGCTAAATATCAGAAAACTATTTTTTTAAGATAAATGACTTTTCACCTTAAATACTACTTCATCTTAAGATTCTTTTATCATGTAAAAGTTAGTTAAGAGCACAACCAGTGTTAAAATCGTTTTATCTGTAATTGACCCTCCTGGCAATTCTTTTTTAAACTCTTTCCACCCTGAGCTTTCATTACCATGATTACTTATGTTTCTTCTTTTGCCTCTGGGTTACCTCTTAGGCTTTTGCCTTAGTACCTTTGTTTTGGCCCTGTTTCTCAACAGTGGCATCAGCCATACACCGACCACTCTCCTCTTCTTTCTCACCTTTCTTACTATTGCCAGGCAACCTCCTTGATTCTAATTTCATTGAGTCACAAATCATCTGATGATGGGTTTCAAATCAAGTTCTCCAGTTCTGAGACACCTGCTAATCTTCAGATTCATATTGCCAGTTGTTTGCTAGATAGCTTTCTATAAATAAAACTCAAGTAGTTAGCACTAAACACTTCAAAAGTTGAACTAATTTTTACCTTCTATACCACAATGTAGAAGGTAAAAGCCTTCTAATTTTTGTATTAAAAAAATTGGCATCTATCTGCATCACATTTCTAGAAGCTTCCAAATTATTACTGATTCCTTTCTACTTTCCTATTTCCGCATATTTGGTTCCCAGGTTCTCTAATACTTGAATTTGGAACACTCATTGATCTTCCTCAACCAGTTTTTCAGTCTTTCCCATCAGTCTCTTGGTCCCTGATATAAGTTAAACTTTTGTCTAATCTAGCACCTTGAAAAGATCTCCTCATCTTTACACACTGTCTCATCCATTACATCTTTCACACTGTGAAAATATTTATTTTCCTAAACATGAATCTGATCACTTCACTGCCTTTACAACATGTTCAGAAGTTTCCCTTCCCAAACTCCTCAGAATGGCACATGAGCGTCCTTGTTCAGACAATATGTTTATTTACCACTGCCTCTCTTTCCAGCACCATGAATCCTATGTTCCAATGACTCTGGACACTTCCTTCTACCATGATGCAAAGGTTTCAAATCTTTGTTTTCAAATCTTGTTGTTCAGTCGCTAAGTTGTTTCCAACTCTTTGTGACCCCCCCGGACTGCAGCATGTCAGGCTTCCTTGTTCATCATCTCCCCTTTCTCCTCCCGTCTTCAATCTTTACGAGCATCAAGATCTTTTGCAATGAGTTGACTCTCCACATCAGGTGGCCAAAGTATTTGGGCTTCACCATCAGTCCTTCCAGTGAATATTCAGGACTGATTTCCTTTAGGATTGACTGGTTTTATCTTGCTGTCCAAGGGACTCTAAATCAAGAGTCTTCTCCAGCACTCCAGTTTGAAACATCAGTCAAATCTTTACCTGAATAATAATCACCAGGGAAGCTTGATGCAAGTGATTCTCTGTCACCATCCAGAGACACTGGTTTAGATATCGGGGGGAAAATCCAGGAATTGGTAGTTTCCCTATACATATGACTATGCAATACAGTCCAGGTCATCTATGGATAGTAATTTGAAAAAGTTTGCATAATATATAATGCCATAATATTTTTACCCTAGATGGCTCTTTCTGCCTGGAAGTTACTTTCTTTTCTTTTTATCTACATGAGTTGCTTATTCACTTTTCCAGAACCAGCTCTGAGAATACTTAGTTCAACTTTATCAGCTGTTCTTTGCTCCCTGCCTCTATAAGATTTTATATTGATATATTATTTTATTTTTAAATTTGCTACATTTTAAAATCATTGTTTGCATTTCTGACTAACCAACTATATTGACAATCCTTGATGGTAGCATTTCCATTTCAATTCTAGTCTAAAGCAGATGTTTAATAGCTATTTACTGCATCTAGCTGAACACATTCTACTTCTCTGTGGATATGAATTCTAAAGGGGAACACTATGCACCAGAGAAAACACATGTCAAAAACACCAACAAGATGTTCTTTGTTACATTTAAATAAGCCATTTTTATCAGACTGGCAGATGACAGAATGTATTCAGCAGATGAAAAAACAGGATTCAAGTTTATCTCAGCTGGCTGGAATCACTGGAATAAAAATTGTATGAACAAATAGAGTAAGATATTTAGGCTAAAATCAGTCACTTAAAAACAAGATACGGGAGTCTGATCAAATTTTAATAGTTCATATGAAAAATAATAAGGTTTTACATGATGACAAAAGCAATATGACTCAAGGATGTTATTTGACTGGTAATGAAGCTAAAATCATTTCAGGCTGCATTCATAACATCTGGTGCCCCAATCACAGGTTTGAAGGGTCTCTGTATGCTTCACTGAAGGGTTTAAATATTAAATATGTTCACACTGTGCCACCAGACAGGGGTATTACTAAACTAAGACTAGCCTAGAGCATCAGTAAGAGAATATGCAAACAGTTTGGGAATGATCACTTGATACATCATTGAAAGGCCTGCTTGGAAAGGAGAGAAGAGTAAATGAGGAGTGGCATCTGTTCTCAAACGTGCCAAACAGTATCATGGAAAAGAGATCCAAGGAACTGGGATCAAAGTCATGCTCTGAGAAGGCAAAATTTAGCTCAGAATAAATTTCAGTTTGATTTTTACTTTGGAATAAATATGCCATGAAATAACAAATTCCCCATTCCTGAATATTTTCAGCACATCCATCATGGAAGCTTACCTCTCCTTACCTGAGTGAGCCTTGTACTAGGTAGTATCTAAGTTACCATCCCAGGATCCTAAGGTTCCTATTTTATGAATGTAAATGTGTTTGCTGTCATATGCGACATGTTTTTCCAAAAGTTTCAAAATTCTTGCTCAAATTTAATAAGTATTAATTTCATATAAAACACCCCATTGTAAGCTTTCCATCTAATCCTATCCCAAGCTAATAAAAACTCACCATACACACACACACACACCCCATTTCATACATGGTTCACCTCTAGAAGTGCTGCCACTATGCCAGCTTCACATGTGGAATCTTTCTCACTAACCTTTCTCAGGTGTCCTTTCTCGGTTTGATACACAATAACAGGGTGCCTGTCTCATTCCTCTCCCACTACCTAGCCATGCTTGTGAATTGGGTCATTTCACAGAGCAGACTTGTTTTCATTGCTATCACCTTTCCTCAGCCATCTTCATTTTATTTTTACTTTATTTTGCACCTCTGGCTGAATTTTGTCTAATAAAAATACTTTTCAGGTAAAGAAAAAAATTCCTTGGGTGATCAGTTACAGTCATTATGTTAAAGGACTGAGGATTATTATCAGAATGGAAGATATACAATTTTAGAAAATAGGGAATTTTGTGGAAGAGTAGCTGTGGGATGCCTTGTAACTTAAAAGAAAGACACTTGGGATGGCTTTGAGGGTACGATCAATAAGCAAGTAATGATAATTGTTAGAGATCTTTATAATTTATGAAATATTTTGCAAATATTATATCACTGAATCCTTACAGCAAAATATATAAAATAAGCATTATTAACCTTTCTGTAACTGAAGAAAGAGTGCTTAAGTAACTTGCTTGAAATCACATCAGTAATCCATGGCAGAGCTAGACCTGAAATCAGAGTTTTTGATTCTGAATTATTCATTCATTTAGTTTATTTGGTAGATACATGCTTATGTAATTTCCACAATAATTTTAGAAGCTTTGTTTGAAGGATAAGGGAACCAAGGCTCTCAGAAGCAAATGAACTTTCCTAGGGGAAAATAATTAAGAAATGTTAGAGGTGGAATTTTAGTCCCTGTTTAATGCTATCAGAGTCTATTCTCCACGCTTCAGTAGGTAGAGAGTGGACTCTAGATTTTGTCTGTTACATTTTATTTACCTTTCTGTCACTGTCTGAATTTGAAGATAATCCCTAAAGTAGGAGGGTAATCAAGATTTTTGGCACTCCTGTGGAAAGCTGGAGTCATCCTCTTCAATTTGTTTCTTCTACCATTCTTTATTGGCAGCTTAACCATGTTTTGTCCCTTGCTTTGCTAGCCCATGGTGATTTTCTCTTTACATTCTAGCAGTTTTTCTGGTTATAATGTAAAATCTTGGTAAACTATTAACATATATGTAAAGTCAAGACTAATGCAAGAGTGACATATTGTATAGAAACTCATGGCGAAAGGACCTGGTGTCAGCTAATGCTGTTTGTGTACAGTTCTGATTGCTTTAGCAAGCTGGAAAACCCAGAGCAAATTTCTAAATTCCTACCCCCACTGACACTCATCTGGATTCTCAAGATTATTTAAAACCTCCATTATAGGAGGAAGCATAGTTCTTAGGACAACACAAAACAATGCATGTAAAACTGCTTAGTATGGTGCCTGGCACGCAGCGCATACAATAAAAATTACCTAGGTGATTCCGTTAAATTATTTTGTTATAGCCAATGGTGACTGAACATAATCAAGAAAAAAGATATAAAAGAAATATTTCAAGAGCAATTTCTATTTCTTTTAGAAAAGAAAGTTCAAGAACTTAGGGTGACAAAAGTCTTACAATGACTGATGTCAAATCTGGGCATTCAATTCAGAATCTTGAGGCTTTGTTTTGCTTCCAAAATGTAGACATCCAAGAGAAATACAGCAGAGACAGAAATGTAGCCCTGTAACCCAATAATAATGCACGGCTGAACCTTTCTGGCACTACTAATATATTTTCAGTTTCAGATGGCTTTAAAGCAAATTTCTCATATATACTTCAATCTGGTTAGATACACAGCATGACAATAGCTACGTAGGAAAATCAGAGTTTATGGTTCATCAGAAGTCTATTTTAGTTATGTGCAGAATGTCTGCTATACTCACTCATGGCTGCGCTTTAAAGACTTGGCCGTTAGACATTTATACATCCATTAATTAGCAGCTAGGCATGATTTAAAGGATAATGTTCCTGGCGTTCAGTGTATATGAAGCAGTAAACAGCTTTTGTAGAAGATTAAATGCTGTAGCAAATTGGAGACATTTGGTGACCCCCAGCAGCCATTTGTTGCCAGAAAACTGCAATGCTACAATTATTGTGCCAGGGGAAGAAACATATTCAACTGATAGAACAACAAACAGAAGAATGCATTTGGATTTGCCTCTTGCATGTTTAGAAATATGGCTCCCTTTTTTTCTCTCTCTCTTTCAGTTGAATTCCATTTGAAGAAAAGTTCATATGTTATATACAATGTATTTAAACATTCCATGGATTGAAAGGAGTTAACATTTCTGGAGATCAATGTGTATTTGTAACTGAGATGTTAGGGTTATGCAACTAACATGAAAAATTACAAAAATTCTATTTATTTGTCTTATTAACATGAATTTAAATCCAAGAGGTTTTTCCTATTCCTATTTATAGACTGTCAGTAAAAATATGATTATACTAAATATGTATTTCTAAATACAGTATTTTATAGGACACTATCAGAATACATTTTCGTTTGATATAATTGAAATAAGATAAATTAATTCTAATTATGGTTTGGAAAAATCTATTAAGTTTTATAACTTAGCAAATTCATTTGGATTATGTAGTATATTGTAAAGGTCCTGAAAAATAAACTAATTGAAAGTAGAACGACAACATCTTTCTAATGCATTTATAACTGGATTTCCAAGTTATTTTACCATTCATTAATTAGAAATTTTAAAACAACAAGAAGTAAATAGTTACCAGGAATAAAAAAGATGTTTGATAACATGTTGTAGTCAATGCATGGAGAAAAGTCTTTTAATGCATATACATGTTTATGTTCTAGGCTTACTGGAAAAAATTACATGGTTTAGTAAGCTGGTTTAGCTCTCAATAAGAAGAGAATTTCCACTCTTCTTTCTCAGTAATTGGATTTGGTATGCATTGTAAAAGAAACAGCACCTTGCACCCAGCAGTGTTAGTAACCCATTTTATGATAATACAAAGGCTTCTCACACCACGTGTTGATCACCATAAATGCTTGTCTAACCCACTTCTCTCTCCCTTCCTGGGGCCTTTTTTGCCAGGCCCAGTTGGTTGGGGATGGGGGTGGCGAGTGGTAGTAAAAACCTTTAACAGGAATCCAGGATCCTCATTTTCAGCGTTAGATTATTCTAAAGCAGAGGTCTAGAAAGTGCCATCGGAAGTTTCTAAGTCTCAGAATTGCTTTAATACTAAAGGTGCATTTTGTTTGGAGAAGGAGAATGCTGCCCTCCGTGAAATCTGTATCTTTTTTGGAATGGCTGTTGGGGTAGAGATATTCCAATGGTTGGAAGCACTGCTTTAATACTTGCAGAAAAGGCTGCGGATGCACCGAGGCATCTGCCGGCACTGTGACTAAAATGTTTACTTTAGCAAACACTGCTCTATTAAATTTCAAAGTGGTGCTCTTTGAATTTTAAATTGTAAAGGAAACCTGGCCTCCATTCTTGAAAGCTTTGGTTTAAACATAAAAAGGAGAAAGTTGCTTTGAAGTTTAAATGAGATGCATGAACTCTCCTTTTTTTCGAGTTTGAAGAACTTATAGGGAAAGCCTGTGTGCTATTTATTATTCTAACTTATGACTTGAGTGATATTCTTATTTCTTTCACCCTTGACCACTTCTTCTTTATAAAAAAAAAAAAAAAAAAAGTAGGGCTTGGATGCTAATGTGAGGTTTCATTTATTACTCTCCGAATCAGGGAATGTATGTAACAAGATAATTTTATGCACTTTTCTAAACAAACCCATTTTATTGTTCTTTAATGGACATCTAATTTTTCAAATTATATCTAGGTTTCAGAGGTTTTATTGGTGCTGTTCATCCATTTCTCTGGAGCTTACTCTGTTCATATGTAGTAAAAATACAGAAAATTTGTATTTTGGGCATAGATGCACACCTTAATGAGTATTTATTAGGGCAGATGAGTGCTTGCATAATTGAACAATTCATGGACCAGAGATAATTGAGCATTACAATAAGTTATGTCACCTATTTACAAATGGGAGCCATTAACTCCCTACTTTGCTTACTGGAATGAACTTTTTAAACCAAATAATTACAAATGCACATTCACAAAATAATCCTTTTCAGGGTCAGTACATTTCTGTCTAACTTTGATGAATAATAATGATCTTGATAGTATTGAGTTTATATTTTTAAATGAAATAAGCATTTTATCATAAAATCTGTTAAAATATCACTCTTAGCAAGTAAATACCTTAAATAAAATCATTGGGAGGATTTTATAATACTGAGCAAAATCTATCTAGCTTATTTCATATTTTCTTCTTAGAAATTCCACATAAAATTTAAAATTAAAAAATGTATGGCATTGTTTTCATTATATAATTTACATTTTTGTCTTAATTCAATAACATCTACCACCAGTAAGATCTTTTCAAACAGAATATATTCTTATTAAAATGAAAAAGAGATGGCTAGTTTGTTTCTGGATATGGCAAGAGAAGAAAACCATTTGGAATTTGTTTTTTCTTCTCTAAATATCTCTTTTAGAGTCCTTCCTTTACTTCTGTCTTCAATATTTGCATTAAGACACTAAGGATATTTATACAAAATACTGAAAATATTTAAGAACGAGGGGCTTCCCTAGGGGCTCAGATGGTAAAGAATCTGCCTGCAGTGCAGGAGACCTGAGTTTGACCCCTGGGTCAGGAAGATCCTCTGGAGAAAGGAATGGCAACCCACTTCAGTATTCTTGGCTGGAGTATTCCATGGACATAGGAGCCTAGTGGGCTACAGTCAGGAGGCTGCAGAGTCAGTCCCAACTAAGCAACTAACACTTTCACTTTCAGGCATTGTTCGGTTCAGTTCAGTTCAGTTGCTCAGTCATGTTGTGTCTGACTCTTTGCAACCCCATGACTTGCAGCACTCCAGACCTCCCTGTCTATCACCATCTCTCGGAGTTCACTCAAATTCACGTCCATCGAGTCAGTGATGCCATCCAGCCATCTCATCCTCTGTTGTCCCCTTCTCCTCCTGCCCCCAATCCCTCCCAGCATCAGAGTCTTTTCCAATGAGTCAACTCTTCGCATGAGGTGGCCAAAGTACTGGAATTTAAGCTTTAGCATCATCCCTTCCAAAGAACACCCAGGGCTGACCTCCTTTAGTGTCTTATTAAAACAGCTCATAAGAATGGGCATCTGCCAATTGAGACTGATGCTGACTGATAGCCTACAAAGCCAACCACCACAGACATACCAGTTCTGGCCCAAATGCATTCTCCAATCTTGCTGCTGCTACTTCTGCTAAGTCACCTCAGTCGTGTCCGACTCTGTGCGACCCCATAGACAGCAGCCCATCAGATTGCTGGGATTCTCCAGGCAAGAACACTGGAGTGGGTTGCCATTTCCTTCTCCAATCTTAGAGGAAGCAAAAGGAAAGGAACAGGGGGCTCCAGGAACTGAGTAACTCTCTTTTCTAGCACTACCCCACCTGCTATTTTGGGAAAGAATATCTACTAGCAGTAACTTGGGGTCAGACAAATTCTAATAAATGCCACATGCCATTTTCCACTTTGGGAGATATCACATGCACATTAGAATTTTAGTTAATGTAGTAACGTAATCCTCAAGGGCCCATAATTGTTTGACCTGGTGCCTAGCACTTAACAGTAAGAATATCAAGAAGAAGCAATGCAACTATAAATTTTACAGCCAAGTAACCTCTGCATAAAAATATCTTTGCAATTTAATTTGACATAAGGATTACCTTTCTAATGTTAAAGGTGTATAGTAATGAAGTAGAATGACTTGTGAGGTAGTGAGTTCCCTATCCTTGCAAAGACTGGTATTTGTTTAAGTAGTCTGATGTATTAAAAAGATCTCTATGTTACTTTCTTTTGTACTAATAAACCCCTTGAAAAGTTCAAAAGCCTATGATATGTATTTTTTAATTTTTATTTTTTAGTTTGTTTTGCTTTACAATACTGTACTCCTTTTGCCATACATTGACATAAATCAGCCATTTGAACAATAAGGAATTAAATAATTTATCAGATAAAGGAATCATATCAAACACTTAAAATCATAATTATATGTGTATGAATAACTATGTATCACTAGTATATATTTAAGTCAATGTAAACTGCTTTGTTCAGTGTGATTGGAAATTAATTCAAATGATTTAACTTAAATTATGTATAAGCTATATAAACTACAGATTAGNTTTGAACAATAAGGAATTAAATAATTTATCAGATAAAGGAATCATATCAAACACTTAAAATCATAATTATATGTGTATGAATAACTATGTATCACTAGTATATATTTAAGTCAATGTAAACTGCTTTGTTCAGTGTGATTGGAAATTAATTCAAATGATTTAACTTAAATTATGTATAAGCTATATAAACTACAGATTAGACATCTTTTGAAATAACTGACATGAATGAAAACCAAACCACTAAAAAGACTGTCTTGCTTTAATGCCAAATAGTTTTAAAACACTAACAGGTTTTTAAATGCTTTTGTTCTACCATGCTTTTTAAATAGCATGTCAACTATAATGTTTAAAATAGTAAACACTTGTTTCATATAAATGGTAATCTTTATGTCAATTTCTACCAGATATTTAGGAAAGCCTTTAGATGTGAATCACATGTTGGCCTTCCCTGAGGATTCTCAACAGGCAAATAATTTGCCTAAAAGACATCTGCTTATGACCAGATGCCTCTCAATGTTATCAGTACCCTTTTTTGGAATGTTTAAGAACTGTTGTAATAATGTCATGTGAATAATGAAGTCCCTTAAAAATCTCTGAACTTCAGAGTGAGAGAGAGAGAGATACATCTTTGCAAAAAGGTACCTAAGGGCTTTTAATCTCTCTGATGATAATAAATATATGCTCTTGACTGTACTGATGTTTGTGACATCAAATAAATAAAAGTTTACATTCTTGAGCTACAACATATTGTAAAGTTTTCATAAAAAGATAGTATATTTTCTAACTACACTAAGTAATTTTAAATCTCCAGATTTCACTGAAAATTTCCCAAACAAATATACTAGCCATTAAGCATCATTGGAACAAAGGGATCTATCTGAAAGACTAGAAGAAAATTTGAATTAGTACTGTGCAATATTTATAGGGCAAAACTTTAGATTATTTCAGACTTTTAGAGATAGGTTTGCCTTTGCTTAGGGCATGGATAATTTCTCTGATTTACTTGATTTAAATGAGACAAGATTACTACGTAATGCTGTAACTCAATCATGCAGTCATCCAGGGTGCAAGTGAAACATTCAGAAACATTTTCACATATGTAATCTGTATAGACCATAAGGTTATGATTAGGAAATCTTAGGAATATGTATGACTATGGCAGAAGCAGTACTATCAGTCCCTTTATCTTCTTGCTGTAGACAAATATCCTCAAGGATGGAAAATTGCCTGTTTATTATTTTAGGAGTCAAGAAAGTTCATATTTCTAATGGTACTAAATTTTAAAAAAATGACTTACAAGCCATGAATAAATGCAACAATATGCTTTCTCACTCCATATTCCCATTACCAAAAGTACACAAATTAGAAGGATTTCATACCAGTTCTAGCATGTAGTTTTTCCTTAAGAGTTCTTAGCATGTCATGTAGAGCCATTTTTCCACTCATTCCAATTTGTTAATGGAATAAACACATCATGGGAATATTTTTATTCTCTGTAAATTCTATAGTCCAAATAAAGTCACTCAACTTCCATAAAATATCCCATCTCACATCACCCATTGCACAAGTCAAATGTGAATTTTTCAACTGGCTTTTAATAAGGGTTTAAAGTCCTTAGATAAAGACTTTTCCATTGGTTCTTATTATAGCTGTTTACCTTATATTCTTGCAAACTTCTTTTCTGTTTAGATACTGATATGTTTGCATAGGTTGGTAGAGAACTTAGTAAAGCATTTATTACTAGATTTTTGATGGTTCTTTTATGCTTTGCTATGTTTGTTTCATTCAAAATCTCCCATTAGTTTCCTTTCTTAGTGATGTTCAAAATCATAGTAAAATATTTTATTAAATAAGCAAATATATATTAAGTAATGCCCTATGAAAATCAGTTTGTTAAATGTTGTGGAAGACAAGAGATAAATCAATCCTGGTCTTGGACATCAAGGACTAGGGGAAGCATGTATAGAAATAATTCTTAATTCCTAAAATCAGAGACAAAACTCTCCATAATGAAAGAATCCAGGGGGAAAAGGAGAGATAATTTCAGCACTGGAATTCTACAGGAAAGTTTCCACAGGTGACCAAAATATTCCATGGAAATAGAATTCCCCTCGGCTTCACTGGGATTTCTGAGAATTATGGCCTAGTAAAGTATGTGGTAAAGTAATGCTCAAAATTTTCCAAGCCAGGCTTCAGCAATACATGAACCGTGAACTTCCTGATGTTCNCCCCGCAAAATAAAGTCTGACTCTGTTTCCACTGTTTCCACATTTCCCATGAAGTGATGGAACTGGATGCCATGATCTTCGTTTTCTTAATGTTGAGCTTTAAGCCAATTTTTTCACTCTCCACTTTCACTTTTATCAAGAGGCTTTTTAGTTCCTCTTCACTTTCTGCTAAATCAGTGGTAAAATTTGAATTTGTATTTGAAATCGTCTGCTGCTTTAGCTAGTGCTTTTCAACACAGAGTATGTGTTTTGTATGGTAATTTATATATACATTAGATAAATATCTAAACATTTCCTTATTGGAGCAAAGCCTTCAATGATTAAAGTAGAAAACCAAAAGGAACTAGTTACTCTACTTGTGAGAGGGCCTTTTGAGTGAGACAATGTAACATGTTTTTGAACAAAAGAGGTGCTGTGTTGTGGATTGACTCTCACGGGAAAATTGAGAATTTGGGAAACTAGCTAAGATAATATGCAATGTCCCAGAATAGTGATATTAAGGTGATGATTAAGTGTACAGATTCTGTTTTTATTTTTAAAGTAGATTCAATAGAATTTTTGGGTGAATTGAATGTAATATTGTATAGAAAGAGCTATTGCCATTAGCTGAGATGAAGAAGACTGTGGGAGAATTATAATTAGGGGTGCCATAAGTTGAGTTTTACATGTTTTAAGATATATTTTTACCACATCCATCATGTTATCATGAAAGCGAGCTTCCAGATGATAGAAATGTGCTATTTCATAAATCCACATGTATGATTATAATCTAAGGAATTTAGAGAGAATTAAACCCAATTAAACCCAATTTGGCAAACCACTGGAGGCAAAATGATGTCATTTGAAAAAGTTAAATACACAAAAGCAGCAAAATGATCAAGAATGCATAGCAAGTCTTGGGTAATGTCATTGTGAATATTTCCAAAATAAAAGCAAGTCCTGTCCCAGGGTATAGGCCTTCTCCAGCACTTGACATGCTCAGCACCCCTCTTGCTTCACAGACCTGAAAGCTCAACAAAACCAATTGGTTCAATGCAAATTAGAGATTTACATAGTTTATAATTAAGCATAGCTTATTTTAGATGCTCAGTCTAACTTGTGTGTCTATTTTCTGCTCATTGGCTGTTAATCTAGAAAGCAGATTTTTCCCGTCTTCCTACCATTTGCCCCATTGTTTTCTAAGCCAAGTTCTCAAATAGACAGGCAATCCCTTAAATACTTAGGTGAGTTTGCCAAAGGGTTTAGTGTAAAAATGAGTTCATATATAGTATACGACAGTCTATAAAATGAAACTGGAGCAAAAAGGGAAAAAAAAATAGTGTGTAAGGAATACATTGCACATGGCAATCATAAATCCAAGTTCAGGGCTTGTGTTCCAGACACACAGAATTGCAGCTCTATGTATAACTGAAGCTGAAGTTTCATTATAGGTTCTTTCTCAAAGACTTCACTTTCTAAATTAACTAAAGGTTTCATGTTTTCTGTCAGTCTAAAGGAAACTCTTTTTACAAGTTACCTCATTTTCTTTGATACTTATGAGTATTTATAATAGTAATATTTTTAAATTGAATTAGACTTCGATAGTTGAATGTAAACTTATACTGCAAAACAAATAGTATCAACATTTTAAAGCAAACTATATAAGTTTTTTTTTATTTGCTGAACCATTGTATTTAGAATAAGGAATGAATGGTTCATTCATTGGCTGAAATGATGGACTTTCTTTGTTTTTACAAGTTTGAGAACACAAAGTTATAAAACTATTAGAATATATTTCTCTTTACTCACCTTTATCTATATTTCTAGAATAAACAATTGCTACAAAAGCTAGAAATTATTTCCAGCTGTTTTTTTTTTTCTTTTTTCCAATGTGGGAAATGGAATTCATCTAGAGGGTGCTGTTAACTTCCACTGGAAGGCCAGATAATGGTTAGAAATTTTCTCTACATTGTTGTTTGAAAGAGAGAATCCAGGCATACTTGATGTCATGCATGAGCATATAATTCCCTAAAGAAATAAACCAAAATAGGGACTAAATAAACACCAAATAGGGACTTGTATCTGCAAGTTTATGTCATTCATATATCACTCATTGACTGACATATATATCAATAATTTATTATGATAGTTCAGACACTATTCTAAATATTGTTTATACCACAGTGGCAAACAACAGTATCAACTCCTATAGTCTAGAAGTAATATAAAAGATAATTTTAAAAAACAGTAAAAATTAACTACACTAGTACTTCTGGTAAAGATCGTGGCAGTTTATAAAAGCCTAATAAGTATTACTCTTCCTCAGTGAAATAAACATACAATTAACAATTAGATATATATATATGCTGTTATGAAACAAGGAAAGGGAATGATCTGATGCCCTAAACTTCAAAAGAAAGTGAAAAAGGGAAAATTTAGGAATCATGTCATTGCTTCTTACTTCCCATGTCCCCCTGTCTAAAGATACAGTGGTTAAGAAACGTGGTTAGAATATATGTGGTCCACAAAAGTTATTTCAGAGGAGAAATAGTCTCCAAAGAAAGTCAAGCAGAAGCTAAACAAAAGATATAGTACAAAGACAAAATCTGCACAAAATTCTCTAAATATCATCCAAAGATAATTAAATGATGTAGGAAATAGGCAAATGTACTGCAGAATTTTATATATATTTATACACTACACATGAAATCAGTTTTTTATAAAAGACAATGTTAGAAATAAAAGAGAATTATATTTTTAAACTATGGATTAAAGGAATAGGCGGTAAGATGCCAAATAAAAGAGAGGAAGGCAAGAATGAATAGATTCAGAAACAGAGAAACAATAAATGAAGAGAAAAAAATGAAATGGAAATTTTGATGCAGACATAACCCAGAGATAATCACAGTGAAAGCAGGTAATGGTTGTACAATGCAGATAATCCAACATCAGGATAGCTTATCTCCCTGAAGTAAAGAGCTCAACAAAACAGAATAAGAAATTATTTAATAATGCAATAGTTAAAAAAAAAAAAAGTGTCTGAAATGAAGGAAGACGGCATCTGCAGACAAAGTGGCGTGCCATTTTCCAGGAAAAGCTTGATCTAGTACAGCTTTCAATGAGTCATATCCAAATTATATTATTGAAAATCAGGATAAAGAGAGAGTTTTAGTCATCCTGGAAGATAAATAAACACACTTACAAGAAGAAGAAAAAAAAATTAAGGCTTATTTGAGACTTCCCTTCATAGCATTCAATAGTAGAGGATAATAAATCTATGTGTACAAAGTTTGAGAAAAGTAAAAAAGCAGCCCAAGACTCCTTGGACACTGACCAGATACTACTCAATTATAAAAAGCAAGAGAGAGGTTTTATTAAATATGAAATTACTCAGGTAACACAGTACCTATGATCCTTTTGTGAAAAATAAATTCCTGAATGTCAGACCCAATCAACAAATGAACCAAACTATAAAATTAACAATAAAGCTGACAAGGGGGAAAGAAACAAAGTAAGGATACTTACACTTATGGAACTGAAATGAATGCCTTAATTCAAAACAATAAAATAGAATAATTTAATTTGTACTACTTTATGAGAAAAGGAGAAAATATGAATATTACACTGCATTTCCACTTTATTATCTTATGTCCAGATTAGGAATAAAATTATGATCAAATTACTAGATCAATCATACAGAGTTTCCCTATCTATAGAATACCAAAGAAAGTAAGCAAAATGGGAGTACACAAAGGCGAGATCAGCATGTTACAGAGTCAATGAAAAGACAAAAATCTACAGCTCAAAATGGTCACAAGGTTTGTCAATAGTAATTTCTGATTGTGAGGCACTGTGTTTCCTGTCCTCCTCTTAGCCCTGTCTGTGTATATAGGCTGGTATAGCTAAACCTCAACTCAAGCTAGTAGATAGGCACTAGGGACCATCTCCTTTGGGACAAGTGCTCCATATTAATCTTAGAAGTTACATTATATAACATGCAATAATAAGGGTAAGTCCCATGAACACAGCATCAGCCAGGATCCCATTCATCACCCCTTCCAGGTTTACACAGCCTGATGTAAGCACATTCCTTAACTCAGGGCAATGGAGTAAGAAGGAGGATCAGTTACCCAGATGTCTCAGGCAGGAATGTTTATAGGTCCGTTAATAAGCTCTATCCTGCATGTAATTACCTCATCATTTATAGCCAGAATAAATGGATACCATATAAAACTGAACCATGAAATTAAAAATAATAATAATAATAATGATTCCATCTTAGTGTGTTTCATAAATCCCTAACATTTTCTTGATCTTTTGCAAATAATATGATGAAGAAACATTTGTCTGAAGAATATCAGTTCTTTTGTTTTTCCTGTTTGTTATTCTGTTTAATACAAATGAATATTGGATGTTTACTAATAGAGTTTATGTACCACCACCTCATTTTAATAAAATAAGGTATTATGTCTGCAATCTACCCATATTTAACTCGCATTTCTACATGGAGTAGAGAGGATATGAAACGATATTACCTAATGTTAGTGACTACTATTTCTGGGTATTTTGGTTATGATGGCCAAGTGCTATCTCTTTAGTTAGAAATTTTATTAGAGTGTGACTCAGGTTCATATACTTTTACTTCCATGTAATTAGTTGTCATGCCTCCTTAAGGCTCTTCTTGGGTGTGACATTTTCTCAGGCTTTTCTTATTCTTAAGGATATTGAGAGTTTTCACAGGTACTCATTTAAAATTTTGGTAACTATCCCTCTATTAGCATTTGCCTGATGTTTATCTTCTGGTTAGACTGGGGTTATATGTTTTGAGAGGAAGAATACAGTGAGAAGGTCCCATTTCATCTTATCACATTAAAGATTCTTACTATCAAAATGACATCACTGTTCATGTTGACCTGGTCACCTGGATGAGATAATATTGGTTAGGTTTTTCTACTCTAAAATGACTCTGTTGCCCTCTCTCCATTTTCTCATACTCTTTGGAAGCAGTGAATTCATTTTTAAACGTTTGGTCCATTTCATGTATGCATGATAGAAATTAACTTGGTAAGGTTTAATAATTATTTTGAGGATATTTGAAGAGATTTTTTGAAAATGACAACATTTTCTGGAAAACAAACATTAATAATTAGCTAATTATTACTGAGTGTTTATTATTGGTAAATACTATATATGAATTATCTCACATAAACATCCATCTAACCATGAGTGAAGTGAGCATTGCCCCCATTTTGTTGGACATGGTTGAAGCGATTTAGCAGCAGCAACAGCATAGATATATCAGGAACTGACTCCAAAACAGGCTTATTTGCCAAGGGCCACACAACAGGAAGTGGTGTAGCTATTTTTTGAAAGACATATTTATATCATTACATAATAGTGCCACCTAAGAGTTGTTTTTCAAAAGAAGAAATCTCTAATGTTAGTACCATAGTGTGTAGACATTATGTTTTAGGGAAATATCAGAAGTTATGGGACTTCCTTTCAGCAGATCAAGCCTTATTAATTACTATCTATTAAGTATTTTTGTTATTGGGTGTTTGCTGCTAAATGGACTAACTTGCCTTCTTTGTCCTCACTGACTTAAATTCTGCTAACATAAACTTCAAGTTTATGTTAATGATATTTCCGTATTCCATAGAATAAATAACACCATGTAATATAATATCATCGATAAATGAATCTACAATTTAGTCTGTCAGTAAAGCTGAGTATAAGGCATTATTTAAATAAGTCTATTTTTTTTTCACATGTCAAAATAAGTGAATAGTGTGGTTCTTCCCTCCCTATTATTTGAACGTGCAAGTCAGGTTTTAGTAAAGAAAATGCAGAAATAGAAAAGTAAATTAACATGAATGCTGACATTTAAATAACTGATACATCAGGGTAAAAAGAGTGAGTGAAAAAAATCAGTAAAAGATACAAGTACATTTCACAGGTTCTCAACAGAGTTTTTGATTTGATTTTTCATTTTGATAGCCAAACCCTAAATAAGATAAATAGACTGGAGAAAAAAAAAAAAAACTGATAAAATTGTGATTGGTGTCAATAATTTTTGCAAAAATCTGCCAATGATATCAACATTCATGAAACAACCAAATTTCTCTACAATATCAATTTTGAGTATGTCTGTGGTTTAAAGAAAAAATGTTTTCAACATGTTTTGCAAACATTACTAATATCCCAAGAACTACTGTGAAAATGTTCCTGTTAAACATCTTTTTAAATGAGATTAAAAGTTAGACATGTTTACTTCAGTTGACTGTCACTCAGAAAATCTGACATTGAAGTAGGACCTCAAATTTTCATTTAGACTCTTCATGCAAAGTAATAATAAATCCAGAGATAGAGTGATTTTTTTTTAAGTCTCACTTTTTGTAGTACTTAAATTCACAGTATAAGTTGACAATGGTGATTAGCATGTGAGTAGATAGACCTGCTGCTATGGCGCACAAGTGTGCTGGCTGGGACATCGCGCTAGCCCAGTGGCTGAGAGGAGCTACCCCACGTCCAAGGTCAAGAGCAATGGCTGCACTTTGCTGGAGTGGCCAGGAAGTGATAGCTGACATCCAAGGTAAGAAAAACCCAAGTAAGATGGTAGGCACTGAGAGAGGACATCAGAGGGCAGACAGACTGAAACCACAACTAGTCAATCTGATCACATGGACCATAGCCTTGTCTAACTCAGTGAAACTAAGCCCTGCCGTGTGGGGTCACCCAAGATGGATGGGTCATGGTGGAGCAGTCTGACAGAATTTGGTCCACTGGAGAAGGGAATGGCAAACCACTCCAGTATTCTTGCCTTGAGAACCCCATGAACAGTATGAAAAGGCAAAATGATAGGACACTGAAAGATGAACTCCCCAGGTCAGTAGGTGCCCAATATGTTACTGGAAATCAATGGAGAAATAACTCCAGAAAGAATGAAGGGATGGAGCCAAAGCAAACAACACCCAGTTGTGGATGGGACTGGTGATATAAGCAAGATTCGATGCTGCATAGCAATATTGCATAGGAACCTGGGATGTCAGGTCCATGAATCAAGGCAAATAGGAAATGGTCAAACAGGAGATGGCAAGAGTGAATATCAACATTCTAGGAATCAGCGAACTAAGATGGACTGGAATGGGTGAATTTAACTCAGATGACCATTATATCTACTGCTGCAGGCAGGAATCACTTAGAAGAAATGGAGTAGCCATCAAAGTCACCAAAAGACTCTGAAATACAGTACTTGGATGCAGTCTCAAAAACGACAGAATGATCTCTGTTCCTTTCCAAGGCAAACCATTCATTATCATGGCAATCCAAGGCTATCCCCCAACGAGTAACACTTAAGAAGCTGAAGTTGAAAAAAAAGACCTTCTAGAACTAACACCCAAAAAAGATGTCATTTTCATTATAGGGGACTGGAATACAAAAGTAGGAAGTCAAGAAACACCTGGAGTAACAGGCAAATTTGGCCTTGGAGTACAGAATCAAGCAGGGCAAAGGATAACAGAGTTCTTCCAAGAGAATGCACTGGTCATAGCAAACACCTGCTTCCCCCAACACAAGAGAAGGCTCTACAGATGGACAGCACCAGATGGTCAACACCAAAATCAGATTGATTATGTTCTTTGCAGCCAAAGATGGAAAAGCTCTATACAGTCAGTGAAAACAAGACCAGGAGCTGACTGTGGCTCAGATAATGAACTCCATATTACCAAATTCAGACTTAAATTGAATAAAGTAGGGAAAACCACTAGACCACTCATGTATGACCTAAATTAAATCCTTTATGACTATATAGTGGAAGTGAGAAATAGATTTAAGGGATTAGATCTGATAGGGAGAGTGCCTGATGAACTATGGATGGAGGTTCGTGACATTGTACAGGAGACAGGGATCAAGACCATCCCCAAGCAAAGGAAACGCAAAAAAGCAAAATAGCTGTCTGAGGAGGCTTTACAAATAGATGTGAAAAGAAGAGAAGTGAAAAGCAAAGGAGAAAAGGAAAGATATACCCATTTGGATGCAGAGAATAGCAAAGAGAGATAAGAAAGCCTTCCTCAGTGATCAATGCAAAGAAATAGAGGAAAACAACAGAATGGGAAAGACTAGAGATCTCTTAAAGAAAACTAGAGATACCAAGGGAACATTTCATACAAAGATGGGCTAAATAAAGGACACAAATGGTATGAACCTAACAGAAAGAGAAGATATTAAGAAGAGGTGGCAAGAATATACAGAAGAACTGTAAAAAAAAATCTTCATGACCTAGATAATCATGAAGATGTGATCACTCACACTCACCTAGAGCCAGACATGGTGGAATGTGAAGTCAGGTGGGGCTTAGGAAGCATCACTGTGAACAAAGCTGGTGGAGGTGATGGAATTCCAGTTGAGCTATTTCAAATCCTAAAAGATGATGCTGTGAAAGTGCTGCACCAAATATGCCAGCAAATTTGGAAAACTCAGCAGTGGCCACAGGACTGGAAAAGGTCAGTTTTCNACTTTATATTTCTGGGCTCCAAAGTCACTGTAGATGGTGATCGCAGCCATGAAATTAAAAGATGCATACTCCTTAGAAGAGACGTTGTGACCAACCTAGACAGCATATTAAAAAGCAGAGACATTACTTTGTCAAAAAATGTCCAGGCTTAGTCAAGGCTGTGGTTTTTCCAGTGGTCATGTATGGATGTGAGAGCTGGACTATAAAGAAAGCTGAGCACTTAAGAATTGATGCTTTCGAACTGTGGTGCTGGAGAGGACTCTTGCAAGTCCCTTGGACTGCAAGGAGATCCAACCAGTCCATCCTAAAGGAGATCAGTCCTGGGTGTTCTTTGGAAGGGCTGATGTTGAAGCTGAAGTTTCAATACTTTGGCCACCTGATGCAGAGAGCTGACTCATTTGAAAAGACCCTGATGCTGGGAAAGATTGAGGGCTCGAGGAGAAGGGGAAGAGAGAGGATGAGATGGCGGGATGGCATCACCGACAAAATGGACATGGGTTTGGGTGGACTCCAGGAGTTGGTGATGGACAGGGAGGCTTGGCATGCTGTGCTTCATGGGGTCACAAAGAGTTGGACATGACTGAGGAACTGACCTGAACTGAACTGAACTGAAATAGAAAACTTGGAATCTTTGTTCTTTTTTAATGTTTAGGTCAGTGGATTAAAAATTAAAATATAAGCTTAGAATTTCATTTTCAAAACCAGTTAAATAGTTTGTTGTCAATATAGAAAGTCAAAAAAACTAGAAATAAACCTTAGCTTTCACTAATTTTTCATAAAATAAACATTTTTATTCCCTTAAGGCCGAGACTTTGCAGCCACTGAAAAACATTACAGGCTACAGAACCTTATAAACTACTAAAAAAATGAACATTTCATCCTTGGTTGATTATTGTTATTGCCTCTGTACATTGTGCAGCACATAGAGATATACCTTATCTATTTTTCCATTAAACAAAATCATAACTGGCATGCAGAGGTAAGGAACTGGCTCCTTCTGTATTCTTGCTCTCTTTGTTAAGATATTATGTCCTCATCCTAGCTTTGCTAGCTTTGGGTAACAGCACGTTTTGTTTGTAAAATGAAACAGCACCACCTTGTATCCTGAAGTAAAGCTACAGCTTCTCTAAAATCTCTGAGCATTCAGATCTGTGTTTCAAATAGAAGTACTGATGACTACATTATGAAGCAATGAAATTTAATCACATTCTTGCTCTATGAGAGGTTCTACTGTGTTATTACTAAACCTTTAAATTAATGCTACCATATTAACCCTCTAAAGATTACTTTTTCTCTTACTATCAAAATTTACTCTGATGTAATAAAATGTAGAAAATATAGGTATCACACAAATGTAATATCTATCAAATGGCAAACAGACTATAATAGCTCCCCAAAATGATAATGAACTGAATGTAAGATCCCTAATAAGCTTGTTATTTTATGACTTTATCAGTCTTTATGTACATATAAAATCGGACAGGTTTACTTACCTATACTGTAATGTCTTCAATAGGCCTTAAGCTCACAAAAGCACTAGACAGATGCTCTGATGTGATACAAATATATTGATATAAACTAATTTACCTAATTACAGTTATTGGAGTATAACCAGAACAATTCTATGGCATTTCTTTGTCGTTGTTGTTCTTACTGGTTTCTTTTTCAAAGCTTTAGTTTTCAAAATATACAGTTTATATGCTCTTTTATTCTACTCTCCAGAAAAGACTTTTGTGTTTTTTTAGCATAATTTTAAATAGATTTGACTGAGCATAAAAATGATTCTATACAAATATAGGCATGGATGTTGAAAGATTTCCCCAGTAGAAAATCAAAGTTCATAATTGTGTTTGCAACTTAGTAAAACTGTGATGTACACCACAATCCACATTAGTGTTTTAAAATATTTCTTTAAAATTGTATCTGTATTGTGATGCAAATCTTATTAACAACAATAAGATTTTCTGCTATTACAGCATTATATATTTCAAAAAATTCTAATTCATAATTCATTATAAATATGAAAAATATTTAAAACATCTTTAATACAACTTACAAGCTTTCTGAAAGCTAGTATATGAATTTGTGATTCCCAGAGTAATGTTTGCATTATGATTTCTAGATCAATAACTCCACAACCTCTTTAAATTGTTGGCTAGAAATACAATAACATTAAATAAAGTTAAAGGTGGAGTGATATATCTTATTTTCCTCCTTGCCAACACAATATTACACTCACAGATGTATAGTTGCCAAGTAAAGGTGACCTATATTTTGGGTTTTAAGAGCAGATTCCATGCCATAAAATCAAGTCATATTATAGGAATACTTAAGCCCAGCCAGGTGCCTGGAATTTCACTTCCCATCCCTTTGATTGTTTTGTAATCAAATCTTATATAAGAAAGGTTCACTAGTCACATTCCTTTCTGCATTAGAAAGGCCTATTTACATGTCTCTTTTACTAGACTATAAAGTACCAAAAGGCATGAATTTTATCTGACTTACTGTTCTAACACAAGTCCTATGTCATTTGATGGTACCTAAGAAGTGGATCTTCGTTTTTGAAGATCATGGCATCTGATCCCATCACTTCATGGGAAATAGATGGGGAAACAGTGGAAACAGGGTCAGACTTTATTTTTCTGGGCTCCAAAATCACTGCAGATGGTGACTGCAGCCATGAAATCAAAAGACGCTTACACCTTGGAAGAAAAGTTATGACCAACCTAGATAGCATATTCAAAAGCAGAGACATTACTTTGCCAACAAAGGTCCATCTAGTCAAGGCTATGGTTTTTCCAGTGGTCGTGTATGGATGTGAGAGTTGGACTGTGAAGAAGGCTGAGTGTTGAAGAAGTGATGCTTTCGAACTGTGGTGTTGGAGAGGGCTCTTGAGAGGTCCTTGGACTGCAAGGAGATCGAACCAGTCCATTCTGAAGGAGATCAGCCCTGGGTGTTCTTTGGAAGGAATGACGCTAAAGCTGAAACTCCAGTATTTTGGCCACCTCATGGGAAGAGTTGACTCATTGGAAAAGACTCTGATGCTGGGAGGGATTTGGGGCAGGAGGAGAAGGGGAAAACCGAGGATGAGATGGCTGGATGGCATCACTGACTCGATGGACGTGAGTCTGAGTGAACTCTGGGAGTTGGTGATGGACAGGGAGGCCTGGCGTGCTGTAATTCATGGGATCGCAAAGAGTAGGACACAACTGAGTGACTGAACTAAACTGAACTAAAGAAGTGGATGATAAATATGCCACTGTACCAAAATACTTTTTCTCACATAACTGACAGAATAGGTGTACATGGTATAAAAACATTCACAAAGATGGAAGTTCCAAGCTATACCCATTCTCATGGCTAGCAACAATGATAATATGAAATAATGAAAGGGGAGGGTAAGAGTATCTTTCCTTATAGTTCCAAGCAGCTAACAGGTAAACTATTTCCATTTCATGCATTTGTTGTCTCTTTTTATCTGTTTTAAACATGTATGGATGTGAGAGTTGGACTGTGAAGAAGGCTGAGCGCCAAAGAATTGATGCTTTTGAACTGTGGTGTTGGAGAAGCCTCTTGAGAGTCCCTTGGACTGCAAGGAGATCCAACCAGTCCATTCTAAAGGAGATCAGCCCTGGGATTTCTTTGGAAGGAATGATGTTAAAGCTGAAGCTCCAGTACTTTGGCCATCTCATACGAAGAGTTGACTCATTGGAAAAGACTCTGATGCTGGGAGGAATTTGGGGCAGGAGAAGAAGGGGACAACAGAGGATGAGAAGGCTGGATGACATCACTGACTCGATGGGCTTGAACCTGAGTGAACTCCGGAAGTTGGTGATGGACAGGGAGGCCTGGGGTGCTGCGATTCATGGAGTTGCAAAGAGTCGGACATGACTGAGTGACTGAAATGAACTGAACTGAACTGATGCATTACTATTTATGTTTATCATAATTAGAAAGAGTGGGGCTAAGGCTATGGAAATTCCCACTTTCTGTAGCATTTGAAGTAATTGTAATCCATGCAGAAGTTTACACAGATTTTGTTTCACACTCAAAGGTATTTTCATATACTCTTCCACTTGTTTTAATCTTCTGAGTCAGTTTAAGTTAAAACCTATTTTATGAAAAAAGAGTTTGATAGCTGTTTGTTAAATGAGTAAATTAATCTTTTCTATGTAAAGTATATATTGAAATAAAATGTACATGTATACAAATATTTAAGCAAACATGGAGTTAAAGGTCTTCTGTAATTATTAATATAATACTCGATATAAGAAAATTTGTAAATATTTTCCATTGATTACATGTATGAAATTATTAATAATACTATGTGGATAATTCATACAAGATTTTATCTAGACCAGAGTTTTAAAAATATGTCTGGAAACTGGGAAAATGTTTTAGGAGTACTAAATACATTTTAGAATCCATCAGACCTTCAAGTTCAGCATTTCATTTTTCCATAATGATAGACAACTGCTCAGTTCCGATCTGCTGTGAATCTTATTTTGACTGGATTTTGAGTTCTATCTCCTTGATACAATTAAAAGAAATAATCAATCCCTAGATTATACAACTAATTTCCAAATCTTCTGGAAGTTGAAAAATAAACTGGAAGTAAAATATTAAATTAACAAATTCATGTAATCATTTCATTAAATGTGAAACTAAGATAATATGTTCAATAAATATGATTTGAAGTTGAACATATTGTATATTCAGGATATAATATTTTAAAATATTCCAAATGTATGATTTCTAGGAAATGAGGGAAGAAAACTAGAGAATATTTAGGGGTAAGTTGATTCAAAATTGAGGCTAACCTAAATAAAAATAATATTATTAAACTCTAGGAAGAAGAGGGAATGGAATATGACTGCTGATAATCTTATAATTAACTATGAATTAAACTTAATTACTTCAGATCAGTTGCTGGGGAAGAGAGTGAACAGGAGGAAGCAGAATTTGGTGATTAGATGATCCAGAGAGTTGATATGAAGTGGGAGGTGGGGGGGGGGTTCAAGATTGGGAACTCATGTACACCTGAGATGAAAAAAATAAATAAATTAATTAATTAAAAAGAATTTGGTGATTAATCTCATTATAATTTTACTTGTAGTAAGGAACCAACATATCATAACTGAGTGTTAGTATAATTAGTATTAGCTGCAATAGATTGAAACAGACAAAATATGTTTAAAGCCTATGCATTCATAAGACTGAAAAAAAAAAGAAAGATAAAGAGAAATAGCATCCACTAACTGGCTACAATCGAAGGACANAGAATTTGGTGATTAATCTCATTATAATTTTACTTGTAGTAAGGAACCAACATATCATAACTGAGTGTTAGTATAATTAGTATTAGCTGCAATAGATTGAAACAGACAAAATATGTTTAAAGCCTATGCATTCATAAGACTGAAAAAAAAAAGAAAGATAAAGAGAAATAGCATCCACTAACTGGCTACAATCGAAGGACAGTTTTCATAAGAACCTGATATATAAAAGGAAATTAACCACTTACCCCATCTTTTTCACAGTATCTCTTTCCCTGATTATTGAAATACTAGATGACTAGACAAAGGAATCTTCTTTTTAGAGAAATCTTCCATCTAATAGACAAAATAATGATGATTTAATTAGAATGGCTTTCTTTTTGGTCTGAAATTAGTGGATCTCTTCAGTTAGTGAATCATACACAAGTGATATTGTCATAAATACAGACATCTAGATATTAGGTGCATTCTGAGGGAAACATAGAACACCAAACATCTAGTAGCTATGCCGAATAAAACAAAACAAAACAAAGTGAATAACAGCAAACATCAGAAACACACACACACACAAGCACAAAGATGTGGAACATAAATCTAACTAAGCCTCTAAATCCTACTTCCTATTTATAGACAATACAAAGAACAGAAAAACATATTAGCTAATGCCACTGAGATATAATCAACAAATTCCAAAATATGGCAAACTAGAAGGCAAAGAACCAGATTGCTTAGATAATCAATGGTTATTGATAACAAAACAAAATGGTGCAAAGACTGAAAGAAAGCCTGCAGTATAAAAGAGATGACCATATCCTATTATTTATCCAAATAAGTATATGCTTATTTTTTTGCATGGGCATAGTTTTCAACTTACCTGAGTAAGTGCCAAAATGCAAGATTGCTTGTTTTATGGTAAGAGTATGTTTGGTTTTATTAGAAACTACCAAATTATCTTCAAACTTGACTGTACCAGTCTCACTGACAATGGATAAAGATTGCTATTCCTCTAAGTTCTTGCCAGCATTTACTATTATCAATATTTCAGATTTTTGCCATTCTACTAGGTATATTGGAGAAGGCAATGGCACCCCACTCCAGTACTCTTGCCTGGAAAATCCCATGGATGGAGGAGCNGGTGATGGACAGGGAGGCCTGGCCTGCTGCTGGCCCTGGGGTCGCAAAGAATTGGACACGACTGAGCGACTGACCTGACCTGACCTGGAGAATCCCAGGGACAGGGGAGCCTGGTGGGCTGCCATCTCTGGAGTCGCACAGAGTCGGACATGACTGAAGCGACTTAGCAACAGCAGCAGCAACTAGGTATGTAGTTGAGTCTCTTTTATTTTAGCTTGTCATTCTCTCATGACATCATGACATATGATGTCAAGAATCTCTTCATAAGCTTTTTGCTATTTATTTTCCTTGATGAGATACCTATTCAGGGTTTTTGGTCCCTTTTTAAAATCAGGTTGTTTTCTTGTTGTTTAAGTAAACAATTTACATTTGGATAAGTATTTTTGTATATATCTCTTGCAAATATGATCTTTTCAGTTCAACTAATTCACTCAGCCGTGTCCGACTGTTGTCCGACCCCATGGATTGCAACAGGCCAGGCCTCCCTGTCCATCACCATCTCCTGGAGTTGGTGATACCATCTCACCATCTCATCCTCTCCCATCCCCTTCTATTCCTGCCTTCAATCTTTCCCAGCATCTGGGTCTTTTCAAATGAGTAAGTTCTTCGCATAGGTGGACAAAGTATTGGAGTTTCAGCGTCAACATCAATCCTTCCAATGAATATTCAGGACTGATTTCCTTTAGGATGGACTGGTTAGATCTCCTTGCAGTTCAAGGGACTCTCAAGAGTCTTCTCCAACACCACAGTTCAAAAGCATCAATTATTCAGTGCTCAGTTTTCTTTATAGTCCAAATCTCACATCCATGCATGACTACTGTAAAAATCATAGCCTTGACTAGATGTACCTTTGCTGGCAAAGTAATGTCTCAGCTTTTTAATATGCTGTCTAGGTTGTTCAAAACTTTTCTTCCAAGGAGTAAGCATTTTATAATTTCATGGCTGCAATCACCATCTGCAGTGATTTTGAAGCCCCCCAAAATAAAGTCTGACACTGTTTCCAGTGTTTCTCCATCTGTTTGCCATAAAGTGATGGGACCGGATGCCATGATCTTCATTTTCTGAATGTTTGAGCTTTAGCCAACTTTTTCACTCTCCTCTTTCAATTTCATCAAGAGGCTGTTTAGTTCCTCTTTGGTTTCTGCCATAGAGTGGTGTTATCTGCATGTCTGAGGTTATTGATATTTCTCCTGGCAATCTTCATTTCAGCTTGTGCCCCCTTCAGCCCAGCGTTTCTCATGATGTACTCTGCATATAAGTTCAATAAGCAGTGTGACAATATATAGCATTGACGTACTCCTTTCCCTATTTGGAACCAGTCTGTTTTCCCGTGTCCAGTTCTAACTGTTGCTTCCTGACCTGCATACAGATTTCTCAAGAGCCAGATCAAGTGGTCTGGTAGTGCCATCTCTTTAAGAATTTTCCACAGTTTATTGTGATCCACACAGTCAAAGGCTTTAGCATAATCAATAAAGCAGAAATAGATGTTTTTCTGAAACTCTCTTGCTTTTTTGATGATCCAAAATATGTTGGCCGTTTGATCACTGGTCCTCTGCCTTTTCTAAAGGCAGCATGAACATCTTGAAGTTCACAGTTTTTGTATTGCTGAAGCTTGGTTTGGAGAATTTTGAGCATTACTTTACTAGCATGTGAGATTAGTGCAATTGTACAGTAGTTTGAGCATTCTTTGGCATTGCCGTTCTTTGGGATTGGAATGAAAACTGACCTTTTCCAGACCTGTGGCCACTGCTGAGTTTTTCAAATTTGCTGGCATGTTGAGTGAAGCACTTTCACAGCATCATCTTTTAGAATTTGGAATAGCTCAACTGGAATTCCATCACTTCCACTAGCTTTGTTCGTAGTGATGCTTTCTAAGGCCCACTTGATTTCCTATTCCAGGATGTCTGTCTCTAGATGAGTGATCATACCACTGTGATTATCTGGGCCATGAAGATCAGTTTTGTACAGTTCTTCTGTGTATTCTTTCCACTTCTCCTTAATAGTTTCTGCTTCTGTTAGGTCCATGCCATTTATGTCCTTTATTGAGCTCATCTTTGTATGAAAATGATCTCTAGTCTTTCCCATTCTATTGTTTTCCTCCATTTCTTTGCACTGATTATTGAGGAAAGATTTCTCATCTCTCCTTGCTATTCTTTGGAAATCTCCATTCAAATCATTATATCTTTCCCTTTTTCCCTTGCTTTTCACTTCTCTTCTTTTCACACTCATTTATAAGGCATCCTCAGACAGCCATTTTGCTTTTTTGCATTTCTTTTTTGGGAGAATGGTCTTGCTCCCTGTCTCCTGTACAATGTCACAAACCTCCCTCCGTAGCTCATCAGGTACTCTGTCTATCAGATCTAGTCCCTTAAATCTATTTCTCACTTCTACTGTATAATCAGATGGGATTTGATTTAGGTAATACCTCAATGGTCTAATGGTTTCCCCTACTTTCTTCAAGTCTGAATTTGGCAATAAGGTGTTCATGATCTCAGTCACAGTCAGTTCCTGGTCTTGTATCTTTTAGCGTGTGACTTATCTTCTCACTTATCTTTCTGAGAGAAGTTTTTTTTAATGTTAATGAACTCTTGCTTCTCAGTTATTTCATAAACCTCAACTTTGGTATTGTGTCTAAGTCATTCTTGTGCTCCAAGGTCGTCTACTTCTCCATTTTCTTGTAGAAGATTTATAGCTTTGTGTTTTACATTTAGGTCCATGGTCCATTTTGAGCTTATTTTTGTAAAAAAATATTGGTTCTTTGTCGAGATTTTTTTTTTTTGCATGTGTTGTCCAGTTATTTCATTATCATGAGCTGACACGACTGCCTTTGCTCTATTGTATTGCTTTTGTTCATTTGTCAAAGATTAGCTGAATATATGTTAGAGGGGTGTCTATTTCTGGGATATGTTTCACTGATCTATTTTTCCAATATCTTTGACAAACCACAGTGTCTTGATTACTGGACCTTTGCAGTATATCTTACAGTCAGTTGATGCCAGCCCTCTGACTTTGTTTTGGTTTTGGTTTATTAAAAAAGAGTAATGATACTAAGTATGGAAAAGGTATGGACAGACACAAACACATACACATTGCTGGTGAGACTACAAAGTGTTAAAACGTCTTCTTAGAGCAATTTCAAGTGAAGGTGTTAAATTTGGTAAACATCTGATAAAGTTCATGTCTTCTAATTCAGATTCCCAAGGTGCAAATTTTGGCACATATGACACAATGTTAATTGTAGCTCTATTATAGCAAAACAGTTGTAAATAAAGCCAGAACCTCTAATAAAGGGTAATATATCAAAGAGTTACAAATCATGAAAATGAATTTTACCTAAGTGGGTTAATATAGATAAATGTTGAAAAAAATGTTGGATAAAAATATGAAGTTATAATAGAATTATTACATAATAAACATTAATATATTTAAAGAGTCATAAATGATAGTACACTAATGAATATATATAGTAATTTTCTACTAAAATTTCTTTTAAAATATTGACATCATGTCTCCCTCAGTATTTTGTTGTGGCGTGGGTGGTCTTTGTCATAGTAATACTGGTCTCTATATATTCTCTCTCTAAAATTTTGTGTGTGTGTGTGTTTTTTTTCCCCCATAATTCTTCATCTTTGTGTCCTCCTTTAAAATGTACACTTTTCCTATAACAAATCCTATGCATTTGAAGAAAAAAATCAAATTCAGTCTCCCCTATGGAACTCTTCTTCATCTAAACTCATTGCCAGTGTAATCACTGAGATCTTAAAATCCATAGTTTTTCACTTAGAATATATCTGTGTCACAATATTTGTTTCCTGGTAATTTCATAGGATGTTCAAAGAAGAGACTTATGAACATTTATATAGGCAGTGAGCATATTCTCTGAAATTATATAAATATGTAAAATCCAACCTACCAGTAGCACCATATTCACCAAGTGGTAAATATTGCTACTTAATCTGGATTATCTAGTGTATGTGAAGTTCTAAGACCTAAATACTTTACATTTTCAGTAAAATCTTATTCTTTTCCTCTACTTAAATTTTGTGCTATTTGCCAAAGGAAAAGTGACATTAAAAAGTCAACTTTTGACTCAGAAGAGTGTTTAGAGTTTTGGAGTCCAAAAAAATTCCAGAATTCTAAATTCAGAAAAATTCAAGTTAAATCTAAAAAGAAGTAGCTAAGGGCAAGAGAGATACCACATAAGAAGAGGTGAAATGTTACTTGAATTTTCACTGAAGTTGAAAATGGATTTCAAAATCAATAAAATGGTAAATCTTGTTCATTTGGGCTGTCTAAATTAAGAATAGAGATTAGAAGATGTTACCAGAGGAAATAAGTACACACAAAAGAAATTCTCCCCAGATTTCATTTATTAGTTGATAAGAAATGCTTCCTTTATGAAGTTTTCTTTGATAAATCCCCAGAGTGCAAAAATACTACCTGTGCCTAAACTTTATTTTACCAATGGTATTTATTAAATGGCACCTGAAGTAACTTTTCACATGTACTTCCTTTATTAAAGGAATTAAAACTTTTGTTCACCTTAGTATCCTATAAAATGTTTAAACATCTTACACAAAATATGCATACAAATAAGGACTATTGAATAAAGAAATCAAAATAAAAGAGTCAGTGAGTAAATAAAATGTACAGTAGCCTATTCTGTTGAGAAAATCACATAAATACAGGAACTGTAATTTCAGTGAAAAATTGGATTATATTTTTCAAAATATTCTGTAAAAAGACCTTTAAAAAGATAGATTCAACATTTACTTTCATCCATGAATCTTATTAAAATGCAAATTTTGACTCAGGAAGTTTGAGTGGGGCTTGAGATTATGCCTTTCTAATAAGTTCCCCACTTGATCTTGCAACAAGATTTAAGAAACATGTTTTCATATTAGTGGTCTCTGCCATCAGAATTCTGCCGCCCACTTTCATTACTCTGACCCCTTGGATCAATCAACCCAGTGATTAAAACTCAGATTTAAATGTCAGGAAAACTTAAGTTAAAGTCTCAACTCTAAATATGGTGAAAAGTTAATTTTCTGTTACAATATCTGAAATATACATATAATGGAAATCCCCACCTTTATAATATGTGTGAGGAATAAATACCCTGTATGGAAAATATTTAGACTCATGACTTGCTTATGATTAAAGTAATACTAAAGTTAGAGTTATTCACTTGATAGTAGTAGGAACCAGAGTGGTGATAGAGATGGGAGCAGTGGTAGTAGTATTCATTAATCCAACATAGGAAATACGAAATAAGCATATTTTGCCAAATCTTGGGATAATTTATTGACCTCATGATGCCTATGAGTATTGTTTAACTTTCTATCCAATGTCTCAGTCCAGCAGATAAAATGTTTTAAAACATTTAATATAAGACTGGCACCTCTCCCCTACTTGCAAATACATTTCAAAGTACTCTCTATCTTGATTTTCTCTCCCACCATCACCAAAACAATTAAACAACTTAATAAAAGGCTAAAGAAGGCATTTGCAATTTTATGGCACTTTATTTAAGGAAAGCTTCCAGAAACCAACTCTGGAGACATGTAAAATTTAAAAAATATGTTAGAGGTTGTTTCCTTCACAATTTTTTTTTGTTAGATTTGAAACAAAAAAGGGGAAAAAATGACCACTTAAAAGTTTCTCAACTCCTTAAGCTGGCCTCTGATCACTTACCCTCTAACCCTCCTTCAAGTCATTATTAATTAGAAAATTTATGGTAGATAAAATATATTATTTCCTACTGCCAAAAAATTTAGTTTATGGAGATATTTGAAGTGGGCATATTGATTCAAAGATTAATCTGTGGTAACCAAAATAAAACTTTAGATTCGATAAATAAAAATATAACTGTTTTTAAGATAACCCAAATATATGTGTACTTATGTGCTTGTTTAACCAACTCTTTCAATAAACAGGCTGTTACAGTGGGATGAAAAACTGCTTCATTATTAATGGGCAGAGCATTTGGTTATGGATGAACCTGACACCAATAGAATGCTTTTATTGGCCAAGTAACATTTCTAATTCCTGTTAAATTAACCATTTTGCCAAACCATGGTGGCTCAGATGAGAAGGCAATGGCACCCCACTCCAGTACTCTTGCCTGGAAAATCCCATGGATGGAGGAGCCTGGTAGGCTGCAGGCCATGGGGTCGCTGAGAGTTGGACACGACTGACTTCACTTTCACTTCTCACTTTCATGCATTGGAGAAGGAAATAGCAACTCACTCCAGTGTTCTTGCCTGGAGAGTCCCAGGGACAAGGGAGCCTGGCGGGCTGCTGTCTATGGGATCACACAGAGTCGGACACGAGTGAAGTGATTTAGCAGTATGGTGGCTCAAACAATAAAGAATCTGCCTGCAATATGGGAGATTCAGGTCCAATCCTTGTGTCAGGAAAGAGCCCCTGGAGAAGGGAATGGCAACCTACTCCAGTATTCTTGACTGGAAAATTCCATGGAGAGAGGAACCTGGCAGATTACAGTCCATGGAGTCACAAGCAGTAGAACACAACTGAGCAACTAGCCAAATCTGTAACAATAGAGCTCAGGTTTTTGTTTTTGGCCAACATTAAAATTCACTAAAATAGAATGAATTAGGAAGAGACATAATATGAAGCTCTTCAACTGCTCCTATAATTGATAGACATAGCTTTTTAGGTGGTAGCCTCATTTTCTATTTTTTTAATTTTACTTTACAATATTGTGTTGGTTTTGCCATACATCAACATGAATCCACCATGGGTGTACATGAGTTCCCAATCCTGAACCCCCCCTCCCATGTCCCTCCCCATACCATCTCTCTGGGTCATCCCAGTGCACCAGCCCCAAGCATCCTGTATCCTGCATCAAACCTAGACTGGCGATTCGTTTCTTACATGATATTATACATGTTTCAATGCCATTCTCCCAAATCATCCCACCCTCTCCCTCTCCCACAGAGTCCAAAAGTCTGTTCTATACATCTGTGCCTCTTTTGCTGTCCCGCATACAGGGTTATCGTTACCATCTTTCTAAATTCCATATATATATATATGTTAGTATGCTGTATTGGTGTTTTTCTTTCTGGCTTACTTCACTCTGATCTGTTTTTTGTTTGTTTGTTTGTTTTTTTGATTGATAGAGAGTAAACTGCAAAAACCCAGTAAGGAAAGAATAGGAAAGATCATGAAAGGTAATACACTTCTAAGTTAACCAGAATGTGCTCTATATTCTTGTGAGATATGAAGACAAATGTCATTAACAGGCCCTTACATATTCTAACCTTCAACTTGGCTTTCTAATGTCACACCTTCCAGATAACTGAGTTTCCAAACTTTGCCACATTCCTAAACTTTCTGTTTAGTAGACTTGTTTAATAATAGAGAGCTAACAAGAAAAATCTCCAAAAAGCTCCTTGCCACCCGATCTCTTTTTGTCTACAAAAGTAAATAGATAAATAAAGTAAAACCTCACAAGTACTTGCTTGGCCTTTTTTGACACAGAAAACTAAGGTTGATAATTTAAGCTTCAAAACACACAAAGGTTAAAGTCCAGAAAATTCTTCCGGGTGTTTAACTTGAGTTCAGGATTGAAGTGTATGGCTTCAGCAATCCTTATTTTATATATATATATATATAGACAGACTGGTTTAGTGGACCAAAGTATGTGAATTGGAATCAGATGCCTGTGAAAGCCAACCTTGAACTTGCCACCTTGAAAAATCCTTCTAATCATCTTGTCCTTAGACAACTGTCATTTACCAAGTAGGGTGCACCACCTTACACGGATCCCAGGATGAAAATTTATAACATATAAATCAGAAGTCACAGTGTCACTAAACAGATCCTGACTCTATTACACCATATCCTGGGCTGAGATGGAGAAATGAGAGCAGTTGGATTCAACATTTTTTTTTCTTTAAGTGTGTGTGTGTAATATGCTCACTGTAGCACACAAGTAGAATCAACCATCTACACCTTTATACACAAACCAAAAGCACATATTGCCATTTAGTCTTCTTGCTAAAATTGAAAACAAAAGTCTTTGTAAATGTTAATGTTCTCAATCAAAATGTTCTTTTCTAAAATTGGAATCATTTTGTTTTTCATATTTGTAGCTTTATTTTGTAAATGGATAGCTCTAAGCAATTTATAAAATGATTACAATAACTTGCTAGAACAAATTCAGAATTCTTAAATGCTGTTTATTATTTGCCTTTATATCATGCAACACATGTCATAGATGTATCATCATATGCTATTTGTGAGAAGTTAAAGAAGGAAGTAAAGTTTATCTTAGTTGTTTATTCACTTAATCCATCTATTTATCCAACAAACAATAATTATTTAAAACTTTATATTTCTAGAATCTACAACAAATTGTAGGTACACAATGTGAAAAAATACAGACTAGGTTCTTATGAAACAGACTTTAGCAGAAAAACAAAAATTATAAATTAATATATTTAATTATACAAAAATATGTACTTATTAGGGCTTCCCAGGTGCTATGTTATACTAAATCACTTCAGTGGTATCTGACTCTTTGAGGCGCTATGGGCTATAGCCCAGCAGGTTCCTCTGCCCATGGGATTCTCCTGGCAAGAATATCAGAGTTGGTTGCCATTTCCTCCTCCAGGGGATCTTCCTGACCTGTGTATCCAAACCCCCATCTCTGTCTACTGCTGCCTGCTTTGGCAATAAGGTTCTTTGCCATTAGCACCACCTGGGAAGAGTGGAACCTTCCTGCCAATGCAGGAGACTTAAGACGTAAGGTTTGATCCCTGTATTGGGAAGATTCCCTGGAGGAGAGCATGGTAAGCCACTCCAATACTCTTACCTGGAGAATCCCAAGGACAAAGGAGCATAGTGTGATATAGTCCACACAGTCTCAAAGAGTCAGACAAGAGTGAAGTGAATTAGCACACACATATGCATTTATTAAGTTATAAATACATATATACATGAAAATAATACACAAAAGTAATTTGAAAAACCAACTATTTAAAATAAGAATGGTTTTGTAAGTTTAAATGAGAGAATTGAGATGTAAGTCCAAGGAAGTGAAATATAAGCTACAATTTGGTGAAAAGTTAGAGAGATCATTCTTTCTGGAGTTATTCCTCCACTGATCTCCAGTAGCATATTGGGCACCTATTGACCTGGGGAGTTTCTCTTTCAGTATCCTATCATTTTGCTTTTTCATACTGTTCATGGAGTTCTCAAGGCAAGAATACTGAGTGGTTTGCCATTCCCTTCTCCAGTGGACCACATTCTATCATACCTCTCCACAATGACCCGCCCATCTTGGGTTGCCCCACGGGCATGGCTTAGTTTTATTGAGTTAGACAAGGCTGAGGTCCTAGTGTGATTAGATTGACTAGTTTTCTGTGAGTATAGTTTCAGTGTGTCTGCCCTCTGATGCCCTCTTGCAACACCTACCATCTTACTTGGGTTTCTCTTACCTTGAGCATGGGGTATCTCTTCACGGCTGCTCCAGCAAAGTGCAGCCGCTGCTCCTTACCTTGATGAGGTGTATCTCCTCACCGCCGCCCTTCCTGACCTTCAACGTGGGATGGCTCCTCTAGGCCCTCCTGCACCCGCACAACCACCATTCCTTGGATGGGGGGTTGCTCCTCCCGGCCACCACCCCAGGCCCCGATACGGGGTAGTTCCTCTCAGCCGCTNCGCTGCTCCTTACCTTGATGAGGTGTATCTCCTCACCGCCGCCCTTCCTGACCTTCAACGTGGGATGGCTCCTCTAGGCCCTCCTGCACCCGCACAACCACCATTCCTTGGATGGGGGGTTGCTCCTCCCGGCCACCACCCCAGGCCCCGATACGGGGTAGTTCCTCTCAGCCGCTCCTGCGCCATTGCAGCCTGGCAATCTCGGCCGCTGCCCCTGACCTCGGACGTGGGGTAACTCCTCTTGGACGCCGCCCTTCGGGCATGGGGTCTTCCGGCTTCTGCCCCTGACCTCAGACATGGGGTAGCTCCTCTCTGCCGCACTTAGTGAGCCAGTGGCAGCCGCCTGCGCTTCTTTGCAGCCAAAGATGGAGAANCAGTTCAATTCAATTACTCAGCCATCTCTGGCTCTTTGTTACCCCATGAAATGTAGCACACCAGGCTTCTCTGTCCATCACCAACTCCCAAAGCTTGCCCAAACTCATGTCCATTGAGTCAGTGATGCCATCCAACCATCTCATCCTCTGTCATCCACTTCTCCTCCTGACTTCAGTCTTTCCCAGCATCAGGGACTTCTCCAGTAAGTCAATTCTTTGCATAAGACGACCAAAGTATTGCAACTTCAGCTTCAGCAACAATCTTTGCAATGAATATTCAGGACTTCCTTTAGGATTGACTGGTTTGATCTCCTGGCAGTGCATGGGACTCTCAAGAGTCTTCTCCAACACCACAGTTCTAAAACATCAATTGTTCAGTGCTCAGCTTTCTTTATGGTCCATCTCTCACAGCCATACATGACTACTGAAAAACCATAGCTTTGACTTGATGTACATTTGTCAGCAAAGTAACGTCTCTGTTTTTTAATATGCTGTCTAGGTTGGCCATAGCTTTTCTTCCAAGGAGCAAGTGTCTTAATTTCATGGCTGCAGTTACCATTTGCAGTGATTTTGGATCCCCCCAAAATAAATTCTGTTATTATTTCCATTGTTTCCCTATCTATTTGCCATGAAGTGATGAAACTGGATGGCATGATCTTAGTTTTTTGGATGTTGAGCTTTAAGCCAGTTTTTTTCACTCTCCTCTTTCACTTTCATCAGAAGTCTCTTCAGTTCCTCTTTGCTTTCTCCCACTGGAGTGGTATCATCTGCATATCTGAGGTTATTGATATTTCTCCTGGCTATCTTGATTCCAGCTTGTACTTCATCCAGCCTGGCATTTCTCATGATGTACTCTGCAATAAGTTAAATAACCAGGATGACAAAATACAGCCTTTGTGTATACCTTTCCCAATTTTGAACCAGTCCATTGTTCAACGTCTGATTCTAACTGTTGCTTCTTGACTTGCTACAGATTTCTCAAGAGGCAAGTCAGGTGGTCTGGTATTCCCATCTCTTTAAGAATTTCCACAGTTGGTTGTGGTCCACACAGTCAAAGGATTTGGCATGGTCAATAAAGCAGAAGTAGATGTTTTTCTGATATTCTCTTGTTTTTTCTATGATCCAAAGGATGTTGGCAACTTGATCACTGGTTCCTCTGCCTTTTCTAAACCCACCTTGAACATCTGGAAGTTCTCCATTCACATACTGTTAAAGACTAGCTGGGAGAATTTTGAGCATTACTTTGGTAATGTGTGAGATGAGTACAAATATGCAGCAGTTTGAACATTCTTTGGCATTGTCTTTCTTTGGAATTGGAATGAAAACTGACCTTTTCCAGTCCTGTGGCCACTGCTGAGTTTTCCAAATTTGCTGGCATATTGAGTGCAGCACTTTCACAGCATCATCTTTAGGATATGAAATAGCTCTGGTGGAATTCTATCATCTCCACCAGCTTCATTGGTAGTGATGCTTCCTAAGGCCCACTTGACTTTGCATTCCAGGATTTCTGGCTCTAAGCAAGTGATCACACCATCATGGTTATCTGGGTCATTAAGATCTTTTTTTGTATAGTTCTGTGTATTCTTACCACCTCTTTCTAATATCTTCTACTTCTGTTAGGTCCATACAATTTCTTTTCTTTACTGTGTTCATTCATCTTTACATGAAATATTCCCTTGGCATCTCTAATTTTCTTAAAGAAATCTCTAGTTTTTCCCATTCTTTTGTTTTCCTCTTTTACATTGCATTGTTCACTTGCAAAGGTTTCTTATCTCTCCTTGCTCTTCTTTGGAACTCTGCATTCAAATGGATATATCTTTCCTTTTCTCCTTTGCCTTTAGCTTCTCTTCTTTCCTCAGCTATTTGTAAGTCCTCTTCAGACAACCATTTTGCCTTATTGCATTTGTTTTTCTTGAGGATGATTTTGGTCACTACCTCCTGTCCAGTGTCACAAACCTCCTCCATTGTTCTTTAGTCACTCTGTCTATCAGATCTAAAACCTTGAATCTATTTGTCACTGCTACTGTATAATCATAAGGGTTTGGATTTAGGTCATGCCTGAATGGTGGAGTGGTTTTCCCTACTTTCTTTAAGTATGAATTTGGTCCATGTAGTCCAGGGGGCCACTCCAATACTCTTGTCTGGAGAATCCCATGGACAGAGGAGCCTGGCAGGCTACAGTCCATAGGGTCTCAAAGAGTCAGACATGAGTGAAACGGATTAGCACACACATATGTATTTATTAAGTTATAAATACATATATACATGAAAATAATGAATGTACAAAAGTAATTTGAAAAACCACCTATTTAAAATAAGTATGATTTGTAAGTTTACATGAGAGAATTGAGGTGTGAGTCCAAGAAAGTGAAATATAAGCTGCAATTTGGTGAAAAGTTAGGGAGATCAAGGAGTTCATGATCTGAGCCACAGTCAATCCCCCATCATGTTTTTGCTGACTGTATAGAGCTTCTCCATCTTTGGCTGCAAAGAATATAATCAATCTGATTTTGTTGCTGACCATCTTGTGATGTCCATGGAATAGAAAGTCATTTGGTGAATAGGGCAATGTTATTGGCACAGTAAGTTAGGGAGAGAATATCTGGAAATGAAGTTGGGAAAGTATTCAAGCCTTGTTCCTACAGAGTCATAATTGGTTCCTTGGAAACAGTCAGTTGGATGACATTAAACTTTGTTTTCTCAACAGGATGATGACATGACTAAATGTCCAACTATAAAATATTTTTTAATTTATGAATAATGACATATTTTAAGGTAAGGACAAAACAAGGAGGCCAAACACATTCTCTTTCAGAAGTCTGAACAAAAATGACAGAGGTTTGAGTTAGAATGATGCCAACAAACCTGAAAACAACTATGCAAAATCAAGAAACGCTGGGGTTATAAAATTTCTCCCTGGTGGCTCAGAAGTAAAGAATCTTCCTGCAATGCAGGAGACCCAGGTTTGATTTATGGGCTTGGGAATATCCCGTGGAGAAGGAAATGGCATCCCACTAGAGTATTCTTGCCTGGATAATCCCATGAATGGAGGAGAATGGTGGACTACATTTCATAGGGTTGCAAAGAGTCAGAGAGAACTGAATGACTAACATTTTCATTTTTACTTTTCATGTCGTGGATTAGATGTAGGGAATGTGAAAATAGAGTGAATAGACTGTGAGAAAAGTGACAAGAATGATTAAAAAATATCTGTTTTGAGTATCTGCATAATAGAGGGCCACTTATTTAGAAACAAAAAAGCTAAGCAAAAAAAGAAAGAAAGAAAGAAAGAAACTGAGAAGATAAATCTGATATATAAGAAGAAAGCTTTAGTAAATATTTGAATATATATTTTTTATCATTGGGAAGCATTCTAGTGAAATATCAAATTGGTAGGCAGATACATAAACTTGCATATCATTTGCAAGTTTTGGCAGGAGATTAAAATGTAGGGTCATTTAAATCTATTTGTCATTAAGAACTGATGAAGGAGCAGTTCTCTTGTACCAATTTGAGTAGAAATCAGATTAGAGTCCATTTTAGAGTGAAAGGAAAATGAATAAGCGAAAGTCATTCTAAGCTGCTTTTTAAAGAAACCTACATGGCATCCAGTCCCATCACTTCATGGCATATAGATGGAGAAACAGTGGAAACAGTAGCTGACTTTATTTTTCTGGGCTCCAAAATCACTGCAAATGGTGACTGCAGCCATGAAATTGAAAGACGCTTACTCCTTGGAAGGAAAGTTATGATCAACCTATATAGCATATTAAAAAGCAGAGACATTACTTTGCCAACAAAGGTCCGTCTAGTCAAGGCTATAGTTTTTCCATTGGTCATGTATGGATGTGAGATTTGGACTATAAAGAAGGCTGAGCACCAAACAATCGATGCTTTTGAACTGTGGTGTTGGAGAAGACTCTTGAGTCCCTTTGACTGCCAGGATATCCAACCAAACCATCCTAAAGGAGATCAGTCTTGGGTGTTCATTGGAAGGACTGATGTTGAAGCTGAAGCTCCAGTATTTTGGCCACCTGATGGGAAGAGCTGACTCATTTGAAAGAACCCTGATGCTGGGAAAGATTGAGGGCAGAAGAAGGGGAAGACAGAGGATGAGATGGTTGGATGGCATCACCAACTCGATGGACATGGGTTTGGGTGGACTCTGGGAATTGATGATGGACAGGGAGGGCTGGTGTGTTGCAGTTCAATGGGTCTCAAAGAGTCGGACACGAGTGAACAGAAGCAAAAAGATTTTATATGTTAGATGTCAGCTTTGTCAAAGAGGGTTTAGGGACTTGTTTTTGCTTAATAATGGAGAGTACCAAGGTATATTTGAATGCTGTAATGATTCAGTTGGAAATGAAAATTGGGATCACAGGAGAAAATAAATATTGAAAGAAACTTGTTTAAAAAGAGGGATGAAGATCTCAAGCAATTGTGAAATGACTCAATCTGTTGTGCACAAAGGTAGGGAAGGAATGGTGATATTTAAATAATTAAGTATTTAATTCAGTTGCAAATAAAATAATCCAGTTGTAAATGTAGCTACCCCATTTCAGAGTATAACTATGATAAATCTTCTGTAACTTTATACTAATTTGTTGCTATCACATCCTTTAAACTTTAAAACTAGGTATCAGTATTAAGCCTGTGTTTAACCAGGTATTTGCATGCATACAAACAAGTCACAATGTATGAAAGTGGCCACTGAAGCCACAGAAACCAAAGCATTCTACTTCCTCTCTTGAGAATCTGTATAATAACAAATTTGCACAAAATCTGCTGTAAATAATAAGGAGAAATGAAACTGTACAGTGAGATAGAAAGGGAACATACACTTTCTTATTAGTGTGCATAAACTCTTTTTGCTCTCTGTGAAAGATTTACATCAAGATAAACAATCTAAATTCATTCACTGCTTTCTCCTAGATTTTCTGCTTCTCATATTTTCTTATTTTTGAAAACTAGGTTGGTCTAGATAGAATTTCATACAAATGAATAATCAAAGAATATGGGCATTTGTAGTTAAAATCATGTCCAATTCATCTCATGTTCTTAGTATTTTTTTTTTTAACAAATGTGCATGGAGGTGGCAAATGAGCCACTGTTTCAACAAATGGCAATAGAATAACTATTAATTGTCAACTTTATCTGATGATGCATAATTTCATTAGTAAGTGCTATAGAGTCTACAGAGTAGAAAATATTCTGTGTAAAGTATAAAGAAAGACTATTGTGTGGAGTAAGTCTCAAAATTTAGGACAGATAAGAACTGTGTGAAGATCTTTCAAAAACAAAGAACTGGGGGCCCATTCCCAGAGATTTGGACTCAGTAAGCTTGAGGTGGGTCCAGGGAATCTACATTTACCAAGTTTTCCAAGCAATTAGCTTGCAAAGATGACCATATTATAACAGTTTTAAAAGCAGAGTCTTAAAGGCTGCTCTTTTACACAAAATCCAACATCTAGCAGTTAGATGAAGTGGAGAATACAGGATGGAGAAGTGATATTATTTGGTTGAGTTTACAGATTATTTTGACCTAAGTTAAGTGGCAACCCTTTAGAGAAGGTATGGAAAAATAGCTTTTAGAATCTTGTAAATCTAGAATTTTATTAATTAAAGTTATTGTTTAGTCACTAAGTCATGTTTGGCTCTTTTGCAACCCCATTGACTGTGGCCTATTAGTCTCCTTTGTCCATGGGATTTCTCAGGCAAGAATACTGAATTGGGTTGCGATTCCCTTCTCGGGGGATCTTCCTAACCCAGGGATCAAACTCATCTCTCCTGCACTGCAGGCAGATTCTTTGCCACTGAGCCACCAGGGAAGCCCTATTAGTTAGAGTAGACATTTGCAAGCATTACCCAAATGATAATTTATAAAAGCAAAGTTGCCTGCTCATGTAATAAAATTTTTCATATTTTTACCACAACTTCAAATTAATATGGCCAAAAAATTTAAAATTTGATCTTAAAATTTAATTTAAAAAAGTATATTCCTATAATTTGTTAACAAATGTACATAATCAGTGAAAAACAAAGCAATAATTATAGTCAAGTAGCAAAATATTGTCATATTGAAATACTCACTTGAATATTTAAAATGCTGAAAGAAAAGGCTGCTGCTGCTGCTAAGTCGCTTCAGTTGTGTGACCCCATAGACGGCAGCCCATCAGGCTCCTCCGTCCCTGGGATTCTCCAGGCAAGAACACTGGAGCGGGTTGCCATGTCCTTCTCCAATGCATGAAAGTGAAAAGTGAAAGTGAAGTTGTTCAGTTGTGTCCGACTCTTAGTGACCCCATGGACTGCAGCCTACCAGGCTCCTCTGTCTATGGGATTTTCCAGGCAAGAGTACTGGAGTGGGGTGCCATTGCCTTCTCCTAAGAAAAGGCTACCATATAATATAATTGGTCCTTATAGTTAAACATTTTCATACTCGCAATACTATTAGACCAAGCTGATTACAAATGCCAAAAGAAAGCTATTCAGAGAAATAAGATATCCTCAGCTTAGTTGCAGAAAGAAAAATAAATCAGAAAAAAANAAGAAAAGGCTACCATATAATATAATTGGTCCTTATAGTTAAACATTTTCATACTCGCAATACTATTAGACCAAGCTGATTACAAATGCCAAAAGAAAGCTATTCAGAGAAATAAGATATCCTCAGCTTAGTTGCAGAAAGAAAAATAAATCAGAAAAAAAAAATCTATCCCTCTAATAATACCAATGCCTTAATTAAACTTACAGTATAGTGTTTTCTAAAATCCATGGTCTGATCTTTACAGAAATTGTGTTAAAACTATATCAGTTTGGAGAGATTTGGTATCGTTACCTTGTTGAGTCTTTTAATCCATGGGTTTGGTATATCTCTCCTATTTTTCACCTGTCAAGGTTCATTGTACTCACTACAAAGCACAACATATATCAGCTAGATAAAATTGCACAGGACATATTTTATCAAATGGAAATCATTGTAACATTAGATAGAATGGTGTTTTGTTCATTTTTACTCTAAAAACTGATTATTTAATCTTCTGCTCAAACCAAATAGAATAGTAGACAAATGAGTTGACCTGTATTATGTTTATATGTGAAATGAATTAAATAGTCTTCTCAGCTAGTTTTCCAGAATGGGCTAGGATTCTCAAAATGTGTTTTCACATCCTGTTCCTCAATTTGCCTTCATACTATGGACAGGGAGTCTTCTCAGTTTTGCATTAGATTCATCAGTGATAGAATTTACAAGCAGATTTGCCAACATCCATCCCTACCCCATTGCCCTACAACAGCAGAATAAAAAGTTCTTGGCCATATATATTCTTTCAAAAACTCCACATATATATGGAATTTAGAAAGATGGTAATGATGACCCTATATGTGAGACAGCAAGACACCAATGTAAAAAACTGACTTTTGGACTCTGTGGGAGAAGATGAGGATGGGATGATTTGAGAGAGTAGCATTGAATCATGTATATTACCATATGTGAAATAGATCGCCAGTCCAGGTTCAATGCATGAAACAGGGTGCTCAAGGCTGGAGCACTGAGACGACGCTGAGTCATCAGGATGTGATGGGGAGGGAGATGGGAGGTGGGTTCAAAATGGGGAACACATATACACCCATGGCTGGTTCATGTCAATGTATGGCAAAAACCACTACAATATTGTAAAGTATAGCCTCCAATTAAAATAAGTTAATTAATTAAAAAAAAAAAACTACAGGTGTTTCTGACACAACCTAGGTGCAGAGCACTAGTGTGGATACCTAGGTATCAATGTCAGTTATTAAAACAGATGCAGAGGGCTTATGGAAAAGCTATTGCAACCCTATTGATCTGTGCCTTTTCTATTAGCTTGAGTTAGACTTTCATGAAAACTTATGTTTGTGAATGAATGGTGAACTCATTTTGCAATGAATGGAAACCAGTGGTCTCATGGCCTCGTGATTTAGAAAGCAACAGGAGAGGTAAACACTAAGAAGGGAAAATGGAGAATTTTGTTTTGGCAGAAAACTATAAATCTTTCTGTAAGGTTAAGCTCTACACCACATACAGCCAATTAGTGAGAACAACACTGATAGAGCAGTCTTGCAAAAATGTTCATGAGCCTCCCACACTAAACAAAACAACAAAATTCTGAAAATTTATAAGCCAAGTATGTAGACTTAAGGGGCAGTCAAACGCAGTCAATTAATGCTATCATTGTAAATCAAGATTACAGCTTGCCATGTAAATAACAGTTGATAATAAACATAAATAACAGCACAAATGATTCAATTTAACAAACCACACAGGCTGCAATGCATGGTCAGTCTACTGAACTGTTGAAGAGAAAATGAGCCAGTTTAGTACTGGCAGGAAGATTGTTGGAATGCTAATTCAGTATTAAACAGACATCAAAATAACTGATGGAACTGAAAGCAAACTGCAGGCAAAGAAATTAAAGATAGATAACAAAAAGAAAAGATTGGAGAAAAAAAGTTTTAGAAGTCTGGAATTAAGAGCCAAGGGGATCTCATGGTCCACTAAAAATATAGCTCCTTACAGTGTTTCTGAGACCAAATGAAGCAGAGAGCATTGGTTATGCACAGCAATGATAGGTCAGATTGCCTAGGTTCAAAGGTTGCCATCAAAATGGACAAAACAAGTCACTTAACATCTCACATGTAAAAATGAAAAAAACATAAATGGTGCCTAATTCTGGAATTTTAACAGCAATACTAGTTAGTGAATGTAGCATGGTGTGCAACATGTAGTAAAAACTCACTAGATGTTGTCTATAAAAAAGAAAAAAAGTTAAGCTCTCATATCTTGCATCACTACAAACAAACCTAGTGGAGGTGATAGAATTCCAGTTGAGCTATTTCAAATCCTNATTAAATGTAGAGTTCAGCTCAAGGGTTTTGTTTGTTTGTTTTTAGTAGCATGGAAAACCTTTCACAACAATGCTATGCTAAAAACTGGAAGAAAATATGTATTCAAATGACTACCACTAGTGCAGAGACCCTCAGTCTAAGATTTTTGGACAGGAAGTGCTCAGGGTTCTTAGAGGTACAGGAAGAAACTCAGGAGTGTACTAGGTATTACTCAATGGTACAGTTCAAGTTGTTGACAATAAGAAACTTGCAGCTAGAAGTCTGGAGTAGTTCTTTTCAGTTTAATCTATGCTCAGACACTATAGTAAATGTACTTGCTTTTCTTCACTATATGGTCATCAGTTCAGTTCAGTTCAGTCGCTCAGTCGTGTCCGACTCTTTGCGACCCCATGAATCGCAGCACGCCAGGCATCCATGTCCATCACCAACTCCCGGAGTTCACTCAGATTCATGTCCATCAAGTCAGTGATGCCATCCAGCCATCTCATCCTCTGTCATCCCCTTCTCCTCCTGCCCCCAATCCCTCCCAGCATCAGAGTCTTTTCCAGTAAATCAACACTTCGCATGAGATGGCCAAAGTACTGGAATTTCAGCTTTAGCATCGTTCCTTCCAAAGAAACCCCAGGGATGATTTCCTTCAGAATGGACTGGTTGGATCTCCTTGCAGTCCAAGGGACTCTCAAGAGTCTTCTCCAATCCCACATCAACCTAATCTAATTATTCATGTTGTATAGGAGAATACCATGGCATTAGGTGACTAGGAAGTTTAGTATCCTAAAAGTAGTCAGAAGCTGTTTTTGTTTTTCTTTCCCTTAGTCCATAACCCCTGAGGGTTGCCGAATAAAATACGAGAGTCACAGTTAACTTTGAATTTCAGAAAGATGATAGATAATTTATATATATATGTATGTCCCAAATTTTACATGGGCCAAATTTGTACTAAAAAAGAAAAGAAAATCACTCATTGCTTACTTGAAATTCAAAGTTAATGGGATGTCCTCTATTTCATTACATATATATACATATATATATATATATATATATAATTATTTTCTCAATTTAATAACCCTTCCTCCAAACCCTCTTTCAGTTTCAGTTTAAGATTAAGGGACTGAGTTTAAGGGCCCTTGTACTCCCCAGTTTGCTCCTGTGCATTTAGAATTTACACCAGGTTTGGGACTCACTTATTAACCCATTCATTTAGCCTAGTCTTTCCCAGATCATTTATCATTAGCTGGATGGTGTTTCCAATAGAGATACTCTGCTCTTTGGACCTGAATAACTTTCCTATATTTGGAAATGACTTCACTTCAGGCCTAGCTCTGGGGAACATTTAGTATCATCCCAACTTCCACACAGCCAAGTTCAATTGAAAAACCAGGATGATAAGACTGAAGCATGGTGGCATGGATATATATATATATAAACATATATTGTAGGTTACATTTCATTTTAGGTACTAGAGTACATCCATAGGAAGTCAGGATAGATCTTTTACAAATGTAATAAAACTTTAAATGCATACTGGTTTTGATTTCATTTGCAAATAGAATCATTAAAAGTAAATAATATTATTATTTTTGGTAATAAATATCAGTTAAAACGTTTTATTTTTTATAATTGGTTTGATGAAAGTAAGTTTTATTATAAAAGGAAATAAAACCCCAAAGCTGAAGTCTTTATGATATTTTGTGGTTTTAAAAGGCATAGTGGTTTTAAATACTTCAGCTCAGGCTTTTAAGCTAGGGTCCAGATGTCCCTAATATGGAAAGAGCAGCACTCTGACATACTTTGTATTTTTCACAAATCATTAAGGACAGTCCAAAGATTAAACAGAATTACTGGTTAATACTGTCAACAGTCTGTACATAGTCATCCAATGATTGTGTTCTTAAAGCTGTTCTAGTTTCTGCAGCACCTATCGTAGAAGGAAAAGAGCTGTGTCAGTCAAGGAGAGTCTATTTCTTTGTGTGAGAGCAAATGGTCCTTAGCTAGAAGACTCTGAATTGTGAAATTCCTCAATTTCTAAAGAAGCTCAATTGTTAAGGACATTTTGAAAGACTTATCATCCATGAAATTAGAAGGAAAGCCGCCTACGCACTGATGTTCTTTGAATTGGGAATAATTCATCCACATCTACCAGAGAAGGCAATGGCACCCCACTCCAGTACTCTTGCCTGGAAAATCCCATGGATGGAGGAGCCTGGTGGGCTGCAGTCCATGGGGTCACTAAGAGTCGGATACGACTGAACGACTTCACTTTCACTTTTCACTTCCCTGCATTGGAGAAGGCAATGGCAGCCCACTTCAGTGCTCTTGCCTGGAGAATTCCAGGGATGGGGGAGCCTGGTGGCTGCCATCTATGAGGTCACACAGAGTCGGACACGACTGAAGCGACGCAGTAACAGCGGCATCCTCATCTACAATGGAGAATTCTGGCCCAAAGTCATAGGATCCTTTGTGAGTGACAGACATCAGACTAATTATAACCCACACTCCATGAGTAAGGTTGAAATAAAAGCTTCTCAGAAACACTGGCAATTATGGGAAAACTTTCCTTCCTAAATATTATTGATCTTAAAACTTCTCAGGACTGATTCCCAACTGGGGGATATCTGTACAAACCATATATGGATTGGACACGGTGTGTATATTAAGGAAAGCCAAAATCATTATTCCCTTTTCATAGACCATCTCAATTTAAATTGAAGGAATTGTTTTTTAAATTCTTATTAGTTAGAGCAATTGATTTCACACCTACAACTACCATTTAAAACTTATATAAATTTTAAAGTCTTTGAAAATGAACAAGAGCAACACTAACATATACAGTACTTATAAATATATATAATACAACAGTATAATATATAGCATTAATATAATACATATCTTGTTGTACACCAGTTCCTGTTCTAAGTTATTTCAGTATTACAAGTAAACAGTGAACTGCTTTGGAATTTTAAGGTAATTATTATTATTTAATTACAATAACTAGTTTTCAAAATTTTAAAAAGTACACTTCAGTCTATGTTATTAAATCATCTCACTCAGAGCTTTGCATATTTTGTACAATCATATTAAAATTCTGTGGTTGTGAAGTTAATGTTGCCATATTATTATCACTAGTATGCATCTAAATATGCCCAGTTTTAATGATCTACTAAATATTCTAATTATCTAGTATTTCTTAGATCTACCTCTCACATTCTTTTACCAGATATTCTGGACTTTACCAGCTCATAGATGAGCCCAATGAATTTTTTACTTGGTTGCTCCTGAAACTAGCCTCTGTATATTTCTCATAATCTCATTTTCAATAAGTTCTACAAAATAAAATCATCCTTCTATTCAGTATTATGACTATGTTGATAGTTTTGAATATTTTATAGCAAGTATATTTTCCACATTGCCAAGTATAACATGTTATGATTAAATTGTTACTTGTTAACTCTTCTAAAATTATTTCTACATGTGCAGTATTTTATAGGAGTCATTTATCTCTGAACTTAAAACAATTTCACTGTTTCATTTAGCCAGGGGCTTATTCTTTCTTTCCCCTCCATTAATCTTCTATTTAAATACTAACTAACTGTATTTCTTCTGTTTTCAGTTTGTATGTTCTAGATTGAGCTTTAGTCTGATGGCTGTTAAAAGAATATTTATGAGGAGTAAAGTCTCTAAAGAAAATAACTTTAGAGAACTTGTCCACTGTTGCAGTAGATTCTGCATAATTTAAGCACAATATTACTTTAAACCTGCAATATAATAAATGAGAATCCAGTGGCCATTTGGAAGAAAGAAAGCCATTTCTAGAGATTAGCCTAAGGAAAATTAACATAATGTTATCCTCAAGACTAAAGCAGGTTCATAATCTAAGTTATAGAAAATAGGATTTCAATCTGCAATAGTAAAATATTAAAGGATATATCTATCAATTATTAAAAACTGAATTCCAGTGATCTAAAAAGGAAACAGAATATATCACATTGTTGACATTTTAATTTTTTTTGGAAATAAGTTAAAATACCTGATATGTTTGTAAAGTGTCAAAATTTGCATTTTGAGAATCATGGGCAAACTATTTTCCCAATTAATTCTGTAGCTTCTCTATAATTATAGATTTGTTATCAGTCTAATCTCTATTGGAATGCTGAGATTTTAGTCCTGGTTGGTATTGTAGGTACAATTTCTTGATGCTAAGAGATAAAGATAGATAATATTAGTTGAACTTCTGTTAAGGTTCATGAAATCCCAGAATGGCTTCTCATTTAGTTTTGTAAAAGTATCAAGATCTTTAGAAAAGTGGATTTTGTAGAAAATTATTATTGAATACTATGCTAGCCATAACAGGCAGAACATCATAATATAAGTTGATGAGACAATAACAAAACAGATTATCATCAAAGCTTGGAAAATTAATAACCTTAGTAGCATTTGGACCCCCAACACTGATCATGTTTGACCAACACAAACTTTGCCCCAGAAATGTTATGGTTAATTCTCTCAATTTATCATCATTAACTGTAATTCCTGAGTGGAATTAATTCTGCTGAATTATAGACTGACAATAGATTTAATAAGTGTTTAATTTTGCCATAGATCAAGAAACATCATTCATGCACAATTTACAATATAAAAAAATCATCATGATGAATACCTGAAATGGAATTTACCATGTGACTCACTGATCCCGAGAATAAAACCTTTTAAATCCGGTAACATTAAAAATGGTGATATTATATTTCAATTATACATTCTCTAATAACATCCTGAAGCATCATGTCAATAAAAAGGTATAATTTTAGAACTGGAAAAATTGGAACAAAGATATTAAATCATCATGTTAATACAAGCCACTTATAAACTTAGAAAACATTCCTATTTCTATATTTTTAACCCAACAGCTAACATAATTTTTCTTTTTTAATATTTTTAATTTTCTTTTTATAGTTTATACTTTTCTTAAAATTTAAATGCCTGGGGTAATTTGTGGAAGAAAGTATGAAATTTATCAATGGAAAATTCCTCTCGTTGATTCTAGAAATTTAGTTGGCCATGGTCCAATAAAATGATTTCACTTCTGCGACATAGTTTCCAGCATTATCAAGCACATGTCCAAATTGGTCTATAAAATCAATGAGATGTCTTTCAAAGTATTGCCAATCCTAAAACTTAAAATTATATTAATTTTCTTCTCAAATATGGAAGTTAAAATGTCTTCTTAATAAAAAACAAAAAGATGTGTTGAGATCATAAAATTCTGTGCAAACAATAATCTAATCCAAGTAACCTCCATGCTATCATGGTTAAGAACAGTTTTCAAACATCATGTAATGAAATGATTATACTAATGCAAGTTTCTGAGAGGAAGAAGAAATGCTTTAACACTGAGAGTTTACCAGAGCTCTGAGAAGGGAAGTGTTGAGTGGGTCAGTAGACATATTTACTGTTATAAAAATCTACATAAATTAGCCTAGACAGAGAAAGCATCTGTGAATTTGTTAAATTTGAAAACTCTGAGAAGAATAATAAATATAGAGTAGGCAGCATGAAAGAAAGTCGGTAGATTTTGGCAGTCGACTGTGCTAAAAGTAGTTGTGTATACAAAAATGGAAACTTATACAGCTGGCTTCAGTATAAAGAACCAAAATGTAAAGCCAAAATCTCTAGAGCACTAAGAGCCCTTATGGAATATTCAATAAAAATTTGTTTCTATTAATATTAAGCAACGCATTTTGGGTATATAGTTAAGAAAAAGAAAATAAAGTGTTTCAGAAAAATAGGTTAGACTAGGCAAAATGACTGATGTGAAGCTTAAATCAGTTTAATTTTAACCATGCACTGAGCTGTAACTATTTGATCACTATCCAATATCTATTCATTTAGTTATATTTTAGAAGAAATGTTAGAGTTGTTTTAAAAGCAGATGCTACAGATAACAGAGATAACTATTTTCTTGTTTATCATATAAAACATATCTCAGGACTATTATAGAAGCAATTATGTTTCTAATATTTGTTTTAAAGCTGTATATTTATTAACATTTATTTCAAAGTCATTTATCATTTACTATATTTTGAAAGATGGTTACAAACAGCATTACAGTGACTTGCAGTGTTTCACACCCCATCAGGTAGACAAGTAAGTGTTGAATTATAAACATTTCAGAAGAGAACTATACTGCTTGCATCAGTAACTGTCAGAGGCTCACTTTCTGCTGCACTGATAATTGAGGGGATGGTTTAATTCCTACTTTGACTCTATTATGAAGATAAGATATTCATTAGGATTCATTTGGACTAAGAAATTCTCTAACATGATTTCTGTTCCACAATGAATTTGAAATTAAATTTAGTCATTCACTGACACACTCATTCACTAATTCAAAAATATTTAGTGTCTACTGTAGACCAAGATTTTGCCAGGTGCTAGGAATACAGTGGTTACTAGACAACACAGTACCCTGTAATCATTATCTGAAAATGACTAAAAAAAATCTTTTTCTTATTATTTAGAATGACCAAACATTTGACTATACGTAGGTCTGTATAGTCAAAGCTATGGTTTTTCTAGTAGTCATGTATGGATGCTAAAGTTGGACCATAAAGAAGGCTGAGCTCCATAAAGAACTGATGCTTTTGAACTGTAGTGTTGGAGAAGACTCTTGAGAGTCCCTTCGACTGCCAGATCAAACCAGTTAATCCTAAAGGAAATCAGTCCTGAAGATTCATTGGAAGTACTGATGCTGAAGCTGAAGCTTCAATACTTTGGCTGCCTTAGGCGAAGAACTGACTCACTGGAGAAGACCCTGATGCTGGGAAAGATTGAAGGCAGAGGAGAAGGGGATGACAGAGGATGAGATGGTTGGATGGCAAGACCAAGTCGATGGACATGAATTTGAGCAAGCTCTGGGAGTTGGTGATGGGCAGGGAGGCCTGTTGTGCTGCAGTTTACAGAGTAGCAAAGAGCTGGATACGACTGAGCAAATGAACTGAACTGAGAATGACCAAGTTTAATAAATCACTAAAAACACAGACACACAATGAATCACAAATGTCTTCAAGGAAACAATAAATCATTTATTCCTCTTCTCTTGAGGGTTCATGGTAATTTACAAGCCCAAGAGGTTACAACCCTGTTTGTTCCATTTATTATCTGTTCTCTTACTCTTGATATTCCATCTTCTGACATTGGTTAACCCTTGTTGATACCATGACCTGAGTTGATCATTTTCTCTAAGGGCCTCCATCCTCATTTCAAGAGGGACTTCCAGCTCCCTCAATATTACCTCAATGACAATATTGTCATTTCTAGAGTTTGCAACCCTTGTCTCATAGAACCTTATAATATCTCTATTTGATCTTCTTCTCCTTTCTCTCCCACATTCTCTATATACCTCATGCACTGTGAGGGATGCTTCCACTGCTACCTTTCTCCCATCTCAGGGAGTTGGACTTCCTCCTTTCCCTGCATTCCTTCATTTCCCTTAGTCTATAATACTTTGTTGTTTGTTCAGACTCATTCTTTGTCAGTGTTGTTTCTGACTTCTAGCATGAAAAAAGGAGTTATTTATCCATCTCAGTAAATCCCATTACTTCAAGTGAAAAAATGTCACCATCCATGCCCTACTGAAAGAAAAAAAAAAAAAAAAAACTGCTTTAGAAAACTGTTGAATATTTTTTGTGTATTATTCTTTTTCTATCAAAAAGATCTGTTAGCTGGACAAATGCATTGTGAATATCACCACAAGCTGTAGATACAGTAACTCATTTAACACAATGACATTTTGGCAATTGCATAATAGCTTACTTTTTGTGTGTGTGGCCCAAATCTTATGTTAGTGTTCATTCTAAGCTCTCTCATGAGAAACAGTTAGCAATTTTGATTGCCATCATTCCTTTAGAATTAACATTTCCAAAACCAAAGTTATGTATAAATCTCCAAAGCACTCAAGGCTTCCTCTACCTCCTGAACTATTTATAGCATCATCTCTTCCAATAGGCTCAAAACTTTGAATCTCTTCCCTTCAGCAATACTCATCTGACAACTCCTAAAATCCTTTGCAGTTTTGATTCTATTGAAGCCCTATCAAATAATTCATTCTTCTTTCTCCCAAATGTAGCTTCTCTAGTAGATTTGTTCGTTAACTTTGAGGATATTTTACCCTCAAAACAGACTTTCCCATCTCCATTAAACTTTAATTTTTGCAGCCAAATTAATGAATAATTTCTTTGATAGATCATTTTGATTCTAAAAAGCCTTCAAACCTTTCTAATATTTAGAGAATAAAGCCCATATTCCATTCTTACTCTTTATTTTTTCTTGTTCATCTACCCTACTCCTCAGGGTATATCCTCTTCCCTGAACATTATTTATAATTTTCTTATCTGTGCCTTCTAATAAAGTATAACTCTACCTATGGAATATTTGGAGAAGGTAATGGCACCCCACTCCAGTACTCTTGCCTGGAAAATCCCACAGACGGAGGAGCCTGGTAGACTGCAGTCCATGGGGTTGCTAAGAGTCGGACATGACTGAGCGAGTTCACTTTCACTTTTCACTTTCCTGCATTGGAGAAGGAAATGGCAACCCACTCCAGTGTTCTTGCCTGGAGAATCCCAGGGACGGGGGTTCCCAATCTCTTCTATTGCTTTGCCTCATCGCTAATCTTTATGTCTAAATATTGCCCATTGTTCAATTTACAATAAAAAATTTGCTCTGTTTATGGTCCTACAAGCCAGATCCAAAGTCTGCCTCTATATATCTTATCATCACTCTTTATGCCTGTCTTTCTGTCTTTTTTGTTTTGTTTTGCTTTGTTTTTCCCTTGCAGCTTGAATCATTTATTATGCAAATTGTATTGTAGAAAATATAATTTTTTTCTCCTATAATTCACTTGAACCTCGAAAGCAATGCCTGTGTTACAGAAATCAATGCTGATTTAATTATCAATAACACAAAAATCAAAGACAGTCAGTTGAGAATTGCACAATGTCTAGATGTCTTCCGTGAACACAAGCCTAGAAACTGAAGAGATAGGATTTTCTCATCTTGGGGGCCTTGGGATCTTGCATTGTTCTTGCTTTGTGCTTCATCCTGCATTTTTCTGTGATTAATCACCCACATCTTGCTAAAAAAAAGGGCTGAAGTTTTTTTCTAGGTCATAGACTTTTCACCTACCATTCTTTCTTTGGGATGTTCATGACCACCTCTCTGATTTGGCTTAAAAAAGACCATGTATCCAACTGTCTGACTATAGCATTTCTCACTTGGTCATTTCTTTAAAGTTCCCCAAAATTTGAACAGGAATAATCTGATACAATCCTTATTATTATTTAAAATGTTGACAGTGACACCCAAGTGCTATATAAAACATTGTTTGTGGCAGTAAGCTTGAAGGACATGCAAGGAAAACAGGTTGAGTGAAGGGTCCTATGAATGACCTTTCTTCCTGAGCTGTTACCACATGAGGGATGTACTCAGTTTGTGGGAATGAACCTCATCCACAGTGAGGTTCTACCTTGTAATAGGAAGACAAGAAATAGATTTTCCAAACTCTTAAAACCCTCTGCTGTGCCACCCAGAAACTCCAGCGTAGATAATTTGTGTGGTGAGAAATAAAACTGATGAACTTTTAGGAAAATAATGACACCTAGAACAGCAGCCTACCAGGCTTCTCCATCCATGGGATTTTCCAGGCAAGAGTACTAGAGTGGGGTGCCACTACCTTCTCCAAGAGTTAATATCTTAGAGTTCCTAGAATAGTCCCTTAATATAACATTATGCATAATTTTCATTGCCATTATAAAGTCACAACCACACAAAGTTGTGAACACCAGAAGTCAAGGATCATCAGGACCACCTTAGTGACCGACCAGCGGAATGTTTGAATTAAAAGATGTAATTGGTTACAAGTGGACTTAAGTGTAGAGCAACAGTGTAACTTGTGGGAGTTCCTTCAATAAAGACCATAGAAAAAGACATAATAAATAATTTCAAGAGATATTTATAAATTAGAAGGAAAATGGAACAAATACAAAATGCTAGGGGAAGACTGACCAGTGGGTATAGCAGAAATCCTGCCTTGTTTTTGTTCAGTCACTCAGTCATGTCCAACTCTTTGTGACCCCATGGATGCCAGGCAACCCTGTCCTTCACCGTCTCCTGAAGATTGCTCAAACTCATGTCCATTGAGTCGGTGATGCCATCCGACCATCTCATCCTCTGTCTTTGCCTTCTCCTCCTGCCTTCAATCTTTCCCAGCATCAGGATCTTTTCTAATGAGTCAGCCCTTTGCATCAGGTGGCCAAAGTATTGGAGCTTCAGAATCAGTCTTTTCAATGAATATTCAGGATTGATATCCTTTACGATTGACTAGTTTGATCACCTTGCAGGCCAAAGGAACCTCAAGAGTCTTCTGTAACTCCACTGTTCAAAAGCATCAATTCTATGACATTTATCCTTCTTTATGCTCCAACACTCACATCCATACATGACTACTGGAAAAACCATAGCTTTGACTATACAGAATTTTGTCATCAAAATAATGTCTCTGCTTTTTAATACGCTGTCTAGGTTTGCCATAACTTTTCTTCCAAAGAGCATCTTTTAACTTCATGGGTGCAGTCACCATCTTCACTGATTTTGGAGCCCAAGAAAATAACGTCTGTCACTATTTCCATTGTTTCCCCATCTATATGCCATAAAGTGATGGGACCAGAAGCCATGATCTTAATTTTTCAAATGTTGAATTTTAACTCTAGTTGCCTGGAATGCTGCACTTGAATCTACCCAAGTAGGAGCTTTTCTAGCCATTTGTGGTAGTAAAGCAAGAATATTCTAAGCATCTACTATGGTTGCCTGGAATTAATGTGGGGAAGATTAAATGACTAGATAAATAGACAGAGCTTGACACACTGAATATGCAAAAAAAATAGCTATTGGAAATTGAAACTAGATACAGTATCATGAAGACTATAATCTTTATATATAAACTAAAGTTGAAATGTAATACTAGGTCAATGGCACTTATTTATCATAACTCCTATTTCTAGCATCTCATCCAGTCTGCGATAGAAAGGCATAGAACACAATCTGGTAACTTTAATCTTTCTAACCTCCTAGGCTCCCAAACTGCTTTTGCCAAAGTAACAACAACAAAAAGCAGGCCAGTTACTGTATTTAAGCTAACTATATTGCTGAACAAAGTATGTGGCAGATGCTTATTTACTCTTGCTTTACTAACACAAATGGCTATAAAATCTCCTTCCTGGGTAGATTCAAGTGCAGCAGTCCAGTGGTGGGTACTTGAAGTTAAGGCTAACTTCCTGCAACACTGGTCATAACTGTCTTCCCGACATCATTCTAGAAGCCCAAGGTGGACAGAGTAGTGGTACCGCAGTTAAAGTTTATCAGGTCATGGATTTGTGAACTCCTATGGGAAGCTTCAGTTACACAAAATGAACCAGGTTTCAGCAATATTTGTAAGCAAATTTTTAAACTGAAGTATAGAGGTAATTTGGGCTTCCCTGGTGGCTCAGTCAGTAGAGAATCTGCATGCAGTGTAGAAGACCTGGGTTCAATCCCTGGGTCGAGAAGATCCCCTGAAGGGAATGGCCACACTCTCCAGTATTCCTGCCTGGAGAATTCCATGGACAGAGGCACCTGATGAGCTACAGTTCATGGGGTTACGAAGAATTGGAGACGACAGTAAGTAACACTTTCTTCTTTCATAGAGGTAGTTTACTATTGATACATAATACAGTGTATTTTTAAACATTTTATTTTAGTAATTTCTTAAGGCACAGAATTTAGAAAAAAAATTAAAATGAAACTAAAACTAAAATCTTGCCCATAATCTACAAACCCAGAAATAATCCATTTAAATAACTCAGTTTATAAACAGCCTTAAATCTTACTGATGTATGCATACTTACTTGCGTATGTACTCATGTATCAATACATGTGCATGTTTAAAATATGTTTTAAACATGAATCATACTTTATGTAATGCTGAATAATCTTCTTTTTCCATTGCATGATATCTCATATATGAAGTGTGCCACTAAGTATTCTTGAAAACATGGTTTTAATTATGATAATTTTTATAAATAATTTAACCAGCTTTCTAATATTAGTAATCTAGACCCCAGTTTATATCTTGTTTTTACATTAAAGTAGCACTGAAAAGGACATGTATCAAATATATGTCCATATACATACACAGTTGTTCTTATAAATATGTATGATAAATTCTTACGTAAACATTGCCAGATCAAAGAATATCAATTTATTTATATCTGTGTTTGATGATCATTAGTTCAAGTGCAAATATATTTGTACTCAAATGCTAGCTCTCAGTTTGTTTCAGATGTGCTTTGGGGGCATGAATGTAGAAATTTGTATTTATTTAAAATTTTATTTTTATTATATTTATTGCTGTTAAAGGACCTTATTTTCTAGACCTCTATGGAATTCTGTCCTGTGTTTTGTCTGTAATCTCTCTCACTAAAAGACCTGGGCTGCAATAATTCCATGCTAGTTAATGGCGAGCTCCATCCTGTGGCCACTCCTTAAGCAATTCAATCCTCCACAAGCAGACCCAGCACAGCTCTCACATCTAATTAGTTTTGAAAGCCTATTGATTATTCCCTGCAAAGCTCCCTCACATCTGCTGCCTCATTTCCAGACCTGGTAGGTCCATACTAATTCCATACTTATCAACCCACATCTAAACTACTATAATAACTTTCTAACTCTTTAACTCTCCAACACACCCTCATAAAATAAATTGCAAAGTTGAACACTGAGTGTCTCAACATAGTGCCTTCTAAGATCCCTTCTGTCTAGTTATTCAGGTACACTCAGTAACCCTGAAATCACCTTGAGTGTTTTTTTTTTTTTTTACGTCTTCCCCAGCTACTTCTTCAGGTTAGAATGTACTCTTCCTTGACTCTCTCCTTTCCCTCCTCTACCCACTTTCAGAAACCTACCTATACCTTCAGCCCCAGATTAGACTTTCTTCTACCTGTCCCCAAGCTGAAAGGGCTCTCTCCACTGCAAATTCCTTCCTTAATAATTACATTTATCATTGTTGATTTTGCAATTTCCTTGGTCTTTCTCTCTATTTACTTGCTTGTAAAAGTGATATAATGACAGCAATGAACGTTTTGGAATTCACTTGGAAATTTAGATGACAGGGTGTGTGCTTAGAAACACTTAGAAACATGTTTAAATATTGTAAGTGCTCAATAAACATCTTTGTTATTATTAAGTAGATAATTATAATCATATTGACTCATATTGTTAATTATATATTCTGATGGCCTATGTCACTTCTCCCCATGTAGAAGGTAATTCCTTGCAGAATAGGGACTGTGTCATTCTGTTTGCTTCTAATAGAAGGTCTTACATAGTGAAGTGAAAATCTCTCAGTCGTGTCCGACTCTTTGCGACCCTGTGGACAGTACAGTCTATGGAATTCTCCAGGCCAGAATACTGGAGTGGGTAGCCTTTCCCTTCTGGAGGGGTCTTCCCAACCCAGGGACTGAACCTAGGTCTTCCGCATTGCAGGTGGATTCTTTACCATCTGAGCCACCAGGAAAGCCTCAGAGGCTTGTTGCCTAAGCCATCCCATCTGTAGTAATTTGTTATAGCAGCCTGAACTAAGATAATTTTTCCTTCTATTTTACATATGTTAATCAAAATTCTTTTATAGTAAGGCTGACAAGTGTTCTTGCAATAAAAATCTACTCAGATTCATTCACATAGGCTGGTATATATATATATATATATATTTTTTTTTTTTTTTCCTGAGTTGCTCAGTTTTCCTGAAGTGTTGCAGGTCCTATAAAGGGAATTGTGACACCAGTACCACTATTCAGCCCATTCGTGCTTAAAAGGAATATACCAATCAATAAGTGGTAATTAGGCATTGAAAAAAATCCACCTATAATGTGGGGGACCTGGGTTCAATCCCTGGTTCAGGAAGATCCCCTGGAGAAGGAAATGGCCATGCACTCCAGTATTCTGGCTTGGAAAATCCCATGGACAGAGGAGTCTGGTGGGCTACAGTCAATGGGGTCACAAAGAGACATGACTGAGCGACCAACACTTTTCTGGAAGCTGAAGCATGAGATCATGGTATCAGATGAGTCAGGCTCCGGTGAGAGTCCTCTTCCTGGTTGCAGAGTGCTGACTTCTTGTATTTTCATATGACAGAAAGAGGGCTAGGTNGTCTGGTGGGCTACAGTCAATGGGGTCACAAAGAGACATGACTGAGCGACCAACACTTTTCTGGAAGCTGAAGCATGAGATCATGGTATCAGATGAGTCAGGCTCCGGTGAGAGTCCTCTTCCTGGTTGCAGAGTGCTGACTTCTTGTATTTTCATATGACAGAAAGAGGGCTAGGTAGCTCTCTGGACTCTCTTTTGTTTTTAACTTTTTATTTATATTGGAGTATAGCCAGTTAACAATGTTGTGATAGTTTCAGGTGAACAGCAAAGTGACTCAGCCATACATATACATGTATCCATTCTCCCCCAAACTCTCCTGCCATCCAGGCTGCCATATGACATTGAGCTGAGTTCCCTGTGCTATACAGTAGGTGCCTGTTGGTTATCCATTTTAAATATAGCAGTGTGTACATGTCCATCACAAATTCGCTATCTCTGGTCTCTTTTAATAAAAACACTAGTCTCATTTATGAGGACTCCACCCTCATGACCTAATCACCTCTGAAAGGCCTCATCTCAGAGCACCATCACAATGAAAATAGGGTTTAAACATAGGAATTTTGGAATTTTTGAGAGACATACTGGTTGCTCAGATGGTAAAGAATCTATCTGGAATGCAGAAGACCCAGATTCAGTCCCTGAGTCAGGAAGATCTCCTGGAGAAGGGAATGGCTTCTTGTCTGGAGAATCCCATGAACAGAGGAGCCTCGAGGGCTACAGTCCATGGGATCACAAAGATTCAAAAATGACTAAGCAACCAAGCATGCAGGTAGACATTCAAACTATTGCAAGGTTTTTCTCCACAGTTAACACTTTACACTTTTTCTCAGGTTTTCCTAACACCGAAACAGGAAGTGAAGAGATCATTATCAAAGTTGCCAATGTGTAGCATTGGGTTAGGCTTTGATTTCGTATATTCACCTTGAAAAACACACCTTTAGGTTTAGCATTGTTTTATTGGCTCCTACAGTCCCAGTGACATCCCAAGGACTCTCCCCAAAACCCCATTTGTAGTGACTTTCTTAAATTAACATTTGTTTAGTAGAGCCCCAGGGTGTGAATGGTTAACCACAGTTCAACAAAAAGATCAGATCTCAAAGGAAAGTGAAACAGAAGTTTATTACTAAACTGAAATAGAGAAGTTTCCTACTTACAGGTCCTCCTGAAGGCAATACAAAGCACTTCCTGGGACCACAGCGGGAGGACAAGGCAGGGTCCAGGTAGAGAGAACAGCACAGGACCTGGGCATATGCCTTTGTTAAGGTCCAAGATGGCAGGGTCTTTGATAAACTTTGATCAAAGATTTTTTTCTAAGGTTTACATAAGAGGAACGCTCTGGATGGATGCTGCTGCTGCTGCTGCTGCATCACTTCAGTCGTGTCTGACTCTGTGCGACCCCATAGATGGCAGCCCATCAGCCCCCGCTCCACCCCCCCACCCCCCCACCAANAATTATTAAAAAAGGTCCCCTAAGTTTTTACTGATATCCTTACCAGTGGAAAAATGGTTCTACTGAAATAATGTTAAAATAGTCTCCACTTTAAAATAACTCAGAATTGACTATGGTAAATGCTTAAGATGTGTATAAGAGACAGCCCCGTCCCTGGAATTCTCCAGGCAAGAGTACTGGAGTGCATTGCCATTGCCTTCTCTGCTGGATGACTGAGAAGGTTGCTTTTCACAGGATTATTGGGGAAGTCGTATCAGGAATTTACATTTACTTGCGACTCTGCAGGCTGTGATCTAAGGCATGAGTTCTAAACAGGGGACTAGTGTCAGTTCAAAGACTCTGTAGGCTGCCTAGACACATAATGTGTGTGTTAAGGCACCAATGTCATGGAGTCTTTTAACTCAACTCTCAGCATCCTGGTAAACAGCCATAATAATCAGCCGCTTTGAACTTACCTTCAAACATTCTGGGTCTCAATTCTCTGACACAGGCTCTGCTCTATTCCTTAAACACGCATGTCTTTTTTTTTTTTTCCCCCAAGTCCATTTCCATTAGTTCATCCTCTTGGAATACACATTTCACACATGTTCCCTCGATTATTTATCACCCTTTAGTTCTTAGCTTAACTGGTACATCCTTAGCAGGGTATTTTCAGACACCCATTCTAAAATAGCCTTCACCCTCCTTCTACTGCATATTTTATTTTGTACTTACTTATCTTCTGCTTTACTTGGTTTTCTTTTTTTGTCTCAAAGGAACAGGGACTTTATCCACTATGTATCAATATCTAGGAAAATATTTGACATATAGAAGGCACTCAGATTATTTTGAAAGGCATATGTAATCAAAGATAAATTATAGTTATATATTATTTAATGATAAAATATGAAAATGAGAGTATTAAAATAATATCAAAAATATTTTCTATTTTAAAATAATTAAAATGTTGACCAATATAAATTCTTTTTATGAAGGCAGTACACAATTATTAAAAAAGGTCCCCTAAGTTTTTACTGATATCCTTACCAGTGGAAAAATGGTTCTACTGAAATAATGTTAAAATAGTCTCCACTTTAAAATAACTCAGAATTGACTATGGTAAATGCTTATTAAAGAGATACTATACAAGACTCAAAAAATGCCTCTTAAATTTTTACTGACATTCTTTCCAAGTGTTACATAGAAATTCATGGCAAAATATGTAGTGTTTTACATTTCCAATAGGTTTTTTCCCTNACTGAAATAATGTTAAAATAGTCTCCACTTTAAAATAACTCAGAATTGACTATGGTAAATGCTTATTAAAGAGATACTATACAAGACTCAAAAAATGCCTCTTAAATTTTTACTGACATTCTTTCCAAGTGTTACATAGAAATTCATGGCAAAATATGTAGTGTTTTACATTTCCAATAGGTTTTTTCCCTTTGTTTTATATATGCTCCTGTTTTCAATTCCTACATGTGTAATTCCCTCCACCAAGGGGAAAAAAAAAAACTCTGTGAAGAACTGGTATCTGCAAAAGTCTGGTGCTTTCAAAATTTCATTTTTCCAAATGCGGTGGGTCTTATCTGTTCTAAAGAACAGATATAAAAAGATAAAAAAAGAGAAGAGCTTATAAAATGCTTAATATTGGATCATATTCTCTTTTTTCCCAATATAAAGGAAAGACAAGATTATTAATTAATTTTTGTTTTGCTACTTGTTGGTGATTCAGTGGTAAAGCATCTGCCTGCAGTGCAGGAGATGTGGTTTTGATCTCTGACTCAGGAAGATTCCCTGGAGAAGGAAATGGCTACCCACTCCAGTATCCTTGCCTGGGAAATCCCATGCAGAGGAACCTGGTGGGCTACAGTCCATGGGGTTGCAAAACAGTCAGATATGACTGAATGACTAAATAATAATATGTCCTTGCACCATTTTATTAAAATTTTGTTAGATGGCTTCATCACATTGACTCACCTTCCACTAATGTCTTCCAGTAAACGTCCATCAACTTGCCCCAGCATTTCAAAATCTGCCTGCCTCTTATTTAAGCAGACTTGAGTTCAGTCTACCTATTTCAGCCGTTAGTCCTCAGTATGCACTATTTATATTTAGATAATATCAAAATCTTCACAGTCCCTGTGATTGAGGAATTAGTTGTGCTTGTCCTGTCTCTAGGACATAAGCATATTTGTAGTAGCTAGGACCCCCAGTACCCAATACTTTGCATGTATCTTTATAAAGCCATTTCTCTTGAGGTTGGCTATACCCCTATATGCAGGTACTGCCAGGGAGCAGAACATAGTGCCTCTTGTGTTACGACACATGAGTTTTTGTCCCCTTCCTAGGCTCTAGGAATGTGCCTCTATCTTCGTTGCTTCAAAAGTGTTCATCTACTGTCCTTCCACTCTGTGATACCAAAATTTTCTATTTTTAGGGCAAGAGCTGATACAAATCACATTATACTTCTTAAAAAGTGAAAGTCCCATCTGACTCTTTGTGACCCCATGAACTATACAGCCCATGGAATTCTCCGGACAAGAATACTGGGGTGGGTAGCCTTTCTTTTCTCCAGGAAATCTTCCCAACTCACGGATTGAACCCAGGTCTCCCGCATTGCAAGTGGGTTCTTTACTAACTGAGCCACAAGGGAAGCCCAAGAATACTGGAATGAGTAGCCTATCCCTCCTCCAGCTGATCTTTCTGACCCACCCAGGAATCCAACTGGGGTCTCCTGCATTGCAGGAGGATTCTTTACCAAATGAGCTATCAGGGAAGCCCAGATTTATACTGCTTAAAAGTTAATGCAATTATTTGTTATAAATTATTTGTAAAGTAAGTTAGACTTTCCAAAATAAAAATTAATATTTGGGTAACTTAATTGTCCTGTCATAAATGTTTACATAAAAACCCACTTCATAGCATTTACAGATGTTATATTTATATATAATTAAAAATGTACACATTCACATATACCAATATGAGTATATATAAACACATGTATATCTTAAGTTAATATGCATTAAATTCTTTATGTGTATATTTCCCATTTAAAAGTATAGTTACAATTAACTTTCACAGATTCTTTGGACATTTGCTTCAAGTACCTGGGTAGACAATCCTTCCAAGTGTTGCTATTTTAAAAAATCTGCAATATCTGTAGTAGATTTCTAGTGCCAAGTGTGGGGAAAAAGTTATGCAGGTCTTATCTCTCCCTGAATACTGGATTAATAAGGTTTGCTTCTCTCTGTTCTTATTGTGCATTCTGCTTTCATGACTCATGATGGGATAACTCAGAAAAATATTTTTATTAGAGTGCACAGCAGTCTATCAATTTTAAATTGTGCTCCACGAATGTACATTGTAGAAGATCCTCTCTTACAACTAATCCAAATTAAGCAAATAATTAATGTGTGTGAGAATACCTAAGATAGAGCCTCTTTTACATAGACCCTTTCAGTCCATGTTTACTTAATTTAGGAAATATAGCAGAGGAGATTATAGCAAGGATCGTCTTATATCTTAAGCATTTTTCTACTGTAAGATGAGTTCTATACAAGAGATTGAAATTCAGAGGGCTTGATGGCTGTTCAAGTTCATACACTTGGGGTGAGAATCAGAGGCTGTGATACCTCCAGCAGGGCAGGCTTTTCACGTGTTACACTACTTCCCTAGACACTGGTCTCGTAACAGGATCATACCACAGGAATTTGTAGATCCTGATTTGCTGTGAAATAGATCCAGAAAACTTTTTGGCCCTAAAATATAGCAGAAAGATTGAATAAGCAATCCAAAACGTTTCCCAAGTTAAAAGCCTATAGAGACAAATGTGTGTTCTCTCACTCTTTCTCCCAGGGAAAACAGACAGGTGGTATCTATAGACTAGACAGCCAGGAATTTGGCGTATTTCTGACTTGTGAGCTTTCATTGCCAATCCCCACTCTGACAGGAGCTCATTCAAGATGTCGGGCAAGCTATTGTTCTCCATATGAGAATGTTCTCATTATACGAAGACAACCCTGAATGCAAACCTGGCGAAGAGCCTCAGGGCAGCTGCAACCATTGGCACTTAGGACTTCTTCCTTCAGGAAGCATTCTCCTCAGACACAACACTCTCCTTCTGTGATTCTGTGCCTCTGTATCAATCTCTTTTGGGTTATCCTCACCTGACCCTAACCTCTGACACTCCTGAGAAATCTGGTCACTTCTCTGAATGCCTGTCAGAACTTCCACTGTAAGGATTTCCGAAAGCCCTACACACAGCCTTCTCTTTTCTCTCAATCCTGAAGATCTCCTTGCTGAGGTCAATCCATCACGTCCATTCAGGTCATTCCAGGTCTGTGCGTTTAGTATTTCAAGTGTCTTTTTATATGTGTTATGGACTGAATTATGTTTCCCTCCAAATTCATAAGTGCAAGTCCCGGCCTCTAGTGCCTCAGGATGTGAGTCTGGGCATAAGAATGTTACAGATATACTTAGTTAAAGTGCGGTCATACTAAAGTCGGTTGGGCTTAGGATTCGTTACGACTGTTTTTCCTTTAAAAAGAGAAATTTGGACACAGACAAAGAAGAATGCCATGTGAAGGTGAAAACAGAAATTAGAATGATAATTGTATAAGTCAAGAAGGCCGTAGATTGCCAGGATACCACTTGGAGGTAGGCAATAGGCACGGACAGGTTGTTTCTCACATCCCTTAGGTGGAACCCATCCTACCCACATCTGACCTGAAGAATATAGACAAATGGTTGGTCAACTCAGGTTCTGAGTGGCTGCCGCTTGAGAACCCTGGATACCCTGAATGATAATAGAACCCTCTTGAATGTCCTAGAAGATGAACTACGCCCATTTGATCTAGAATATTCAGTGTTCCTGCCTCTCCATAGGAGAGTATATAGCATATTTTTGAAATATTTCTTCCCCTGGTTTAGTACCCTGGTAAATAAGTACCATTTTACAAGAGACTCTATGAGTTTCTTGGAGGCATATGCACATTTCAATAAGTTTCCTTGTGTGCATGCTCAGTCGTGCTCAACTCTTTGTGACACGTGAACTGTAACACACCAGGTTCCTCTGTTGTTGGGATCATCCAGGCAAGAATACTGAAGTGGGTTGTCATTTCTTTCTTCAAGAGATCTTCCTAACCCAAGGATCAAGCTCTCATCTCCTGTCTCTTGCACTGGCAAGTTTATACCACTGAGCTACCTGGGAAGCTGTAAGTTTCCTGGCTGTTATTGTTCGGTAACTGAGTTGTGTCTGACTCTTTGCGACACCATGCACTGCAGCATGCCAGGCTTCCCTGTCCTTCACTAGCTCCCAGAGTTTGCTCAAATTCATGTCCACTGAATCAGTGAAGCTATCTAATCATCTCATCTTCTACCACCCTCTTCTCTTTTTGCCTTCATTATTTCCCAACATCTGTTTTGTTTGTTTGTTTTTCTCCAATGAGTCACCGCTTTGCTTCAAGTAGCCAAAATATTGGAGCTTCAGTTTCAGCATCAGTCCCTCCAGGACTGATTTCCTTTAGAATGGACTGGTTGGTTCTCCTTGCAGTCCAAGGAACTCTCAAGAGTCTTCTCCAACACTACAGTTCAAAAGCGTCAATTCTTTGGTGCTCAGACTTTTTTATGGTCCAAACTCACATCTGTATGTGAAAGAACATAGCTTTGACTGTGCAGACCTTTGTCAGCGATGTGATATCTATGCTTTCTAATATGTTGTCTAGGTTTGTCATTGCTTTCCTTCCAAGGAACAAGTGTCTTTTAATTTCATGGTGGCAGTCACCATTCACAGGGATTTTGGAACCCAAGCAAATAAAATCTGTCATAGCTTCTACTTTTTCCCCTTCTATTTGCCAAAAAGTGATGGGACCACATACCATGGTATGAACATTGGGTTTTAAGCCAGCTTTTTTCATTCTTCCCTTTCACTGTCATTAAATCTCTTTAGTTCCTCTTCTCTTTCTGCATCAGGGTGATATCATCTGCATATTTGACATCGACATGGCAATCTTGATTCCAGCTTGTGATTCAGCCAGCCCAGAATTTCACATGAGGTACTCTGTATATAAGTTAAATAAACAGGGTCACAATATACAGCCCTGTTATACTCCTTTTCCAATTTCAAACTAGTCAGCTGTGCCATGTCCAGTTCTAACTGTTGCTTCTTGACCCACATACAGGTTTCTTAGGAGGCAGGTTATGTTGTCTGATGCTCCCATCTCTTTAAGAATTTTCCACAGTTTGTTGTGATCCACACAATTAAAGGCTTTAGCGTAGTTAATAAAGGAGAAGTAGATGTTTTTTACTGGAATTCCCTTGCTTTCTCTAAAATTCAATGAATGTTGGCAATTTGATCTTCAATTCCTCTGCCTTTTTTAAACCAAGCTTGTACATTTGAAAGTTCTCAGCTTACATACTCCTGAAGCTTAGCTTGAAAGATTTTGAGCATAAGCCTACTAGCATGGGAAATGAGTGCAATTGTCCAGTAATTTAAATATTCTTGGCATTGTCTTTCTCTGGGAATGGAATGAAAACTGACTCTTTCCAGTCCTGTGGCCACTACTGAGTTTTCCAAATTTGCTGGCATATTGAGTGCAGCACCTTAACATCATCTTCTTAGAATAGCATCCTAGTCAATCAGCTGGAATTGCATCACCTCCACTCGCTTTGTTTTTAGTAATCCTTCCCAAGGCCCACTTGACCTTACACTCCAGGATATCTGGCTCTAGGTGAGTGACCACAGCATCATGGTTATCCAAGTCATTAATATCTTTATTATACAGTTCTTTGTATTCTTACCACCTCTTCTTAATCTCTTCTGCCTCTGCTAGGTCCTTACTGTTTCTGTCCTTTATCATGTCCATCCTTACATGAAGTGTTCCCTTGGTATCTCCAATTTTCTTGAAGTGTGCTCTAGTTTTTCCCATTCTATTGTTTACCTCTACTTCTTTTCATTGTTCATTTAGGAAGGCTTTCTTTTCTTTTCTTGATATTCTCAGGCACTCTGCATTCATATGGGTATATATTTCCCTTTCCTCCCTTGTTTTTCACTTCTCTTCTCTCCTTAGCTATTTGTAAAGGCCCCTCAGATAACCATTTGCCTTCTTGTATTTCTTTTTCTTTGGGATGATTTTAGTCATTGCCTCCTATACAGTGTTACAAATCACTGTCCATAGTTATTCAGGCTCTCTCTCTACCAGATCTATCTTCTTGTATGATTATACAGTCACCTTCACGGTATAATCACAAGGGATTTGATTTAGGTTATGCCTGAATGGTCTAGTGGCTTTCCCTACTTTCTTCACCTGAATTTTGCAATAAAGAGCTGGTGATCTGAGCCACAGTCAGCTCCAAGTCTTGTTTCTACTGACTGTATAGAGCTTCTCCATCCTCCACTGTAAAGAATATAACCAATCTGATCTCATTATTAACCATTTGGTTATTTCCATGTTTAGAGTCATCTCTTGTGTTTGAGAAAAGGGTGTTTGCTGTGACCAATGTGTTCTCACCACAAAATGCTGTTAGCTTTTACCCAGCTTGATCTAGTATTCCAGGGCCAAACTTGCCTCTTACTCCAGGTGTCTCTTGACTTCCTTACTTTTGCTTTCTAATTCCCTATAATGAAAAGAACATCTTTTTCTGTGTTAGTTCTAGAAGGTGTTATAACTTTATAGAATCAGTGAGTTCAGCTTCTTCGGCATCAGTGGTTGTGGCATAGGCTTGGATTAATGAAATGTTGAATGATCTGTCTTGGAAACAAACATATTATTCTGTCATTTTTCAGATTATGCCCAAGTGCTGCATTTTGGACTCTCTTCTTGCCTATGAGGGCTATTCTACTTCTTCTAGGAGAGAAGTAGTAGATATAATGGTCATTTGATTTAAATTTTCCCCTCCTGTCCATTTTAGTTCACTGATTCTTATGATGATACTGATTCTTGGCATCTCCCACTTGGCCACATCCAATTCACCTTGATTCATGGACCTAATAGTCTATGCAATAGTGTTCTTTGCACCGTTGGACTTTACTTTCACCACTAGACACATCATCTCTTGTGCTGTTGGGAAAGGATGTTTGCTAGGACCAGTTGTTCCCAGCACTCAGCGGGAAAATTGAACATTGCTTTTGCTTTGGCTCAGCTTCTTTGTGCTTTCTGGAGCTATTAGTATTTGCCTTCCTCTCTTCCCCAGTAGCACACTGGACATCTTCTGACCTGGGGGCTCATCTTGCAGTATCATATCTTTTTGCCTTTTCATACTCTGCATGGGGTTCTAACAGTGAGAATCCTGGAATGGTCTGCCATTCCCTCCTCCAGGGAACCACATCTTGTCACAACTCTCCACTATGACCATTGTCTCAAGTGGCCCTGTACATCATGGCTCTTGGCTTCACTGAGTCATGCAAACCCCTTCACCATAATGAGGCTGTAATATATGAAGGGGTAAGTTTCCTTACCCCTTAATTAATGACCACATAAATTAATGAAGAAAGTTAATTTCAGGAGCAGGCAATAAATGTGAAGTTGAGTGATATATGGCAATGGATAGCCCCCACAAGTATGAACATTAATGAAGAGTAAACTAGAGATAGTGAAGAATAGATAGGTCCGGAGATCAAGTGCCTCAAAAGAAAACAAAAAGCTGCTGTTACATCTCATTCAAACTTTGATGTCCCTGATTTCTCCCACATCTGGAAGGTGGTAGGATCGCTGGTTGAATTTTCTGTTTGACTTCCATATTATGGAATGTCTAAGACCGTATTAAATCACCAGTGGTAAACTCAAAATCTAAAGCATATCCTGACTTTAGTTTTGAGAGCTGGATCAAAACTTTATGTCCTTGAAACATTAGAATTCTTTTCCTTTGACAGTACTTTTCTATGCTATAGTCATGTCTGACAATAAATTCAGAGTCATTCTCTGTTACAGAAGCTAATTATTTTTGGCATACATTCTAAAATCAAGTGCAAATGGTGCCCCTCATTTCCAATTCAGGAAGTTAAGAGTCTTTCTGCTAATTGGATAGGTGACTATTTAAACTAATATAGGTAATGAAGCTTAAAATATTCACCTCAGAATCCAACGAAAAATTATATTATTTGTGTCTCTTCAGTATTCAAGGGTCCTTTGATATTAAATCTCTACCACATAAAGAGTGTGTTACAATGACAGAAATTAGAATAGTTTAATATATAGCACTGTGAATCAACTGAGAAAAATGAAGTTTTAGGCAAATCTAACTAGAATATGTATTTTATATCCAATGACCTGTATCTAATAGCTTAAAGAATAACAAAATCCACTGAAACAATTTTTATAGAACATTAGAAGTTTAGATATGGGAAAACAAAAATGCTAACTATAATAATAATCAAAGTTAAAGGAATGACTAGTCTATATTATATCAAGCAGAAGACATAGAAATATATCTTAAATAATAGAGATAAAACCACCCATAATATTGTAATTTAAATGAAAATTAAAGTTTTTCAGGGTTGATATCTGAGGTGTTGTTATTGAGGCAATACTTGAATCTGTTTCTCGGGCACTACCTACTTTTTAAGATGTATAGTAAATAATTCTGCATGTTTTCACATCTCACTATTGTGCAAGAAGCTGATATTTATAAGTATTTGCAGATAAGCAAATTTTGTCATATGAAAATTACTATTTGATCATTTTTATCAGAAGGAAGATTTGTTCTATATGAAATTAACCCAGCAAGTTATTGCATGATAAAAACAACTAATATTTTTGAGGATATACTGTATGCCAAGCTCATTTCCAAGCTCCTTACAAGTATTCATATATTTAATTCTTATGACATACTTATGAAATAGATAGCATGCTTTTATATGATGCAGGCTGAGGACTCTGGCTTGGAGGATGATTCAATTATCATTACTCTATAACCGCAAGGCTGTACTGCCCACTCTTAATTAATACATGATGCTTTTGTCCCTTTTACTTACAAATACAAACTTGACAAGACATTTGGATGTCTGGTACAAAAGGTACTCAATGCAAATTTGATTAAAACATTTTAATCTCCTTTTCAGTATTTTGAGCCTGCTTTCACCTGAATGCTTAAGAAAAGGCAAGCCTGACTTCTAGTTGTCTTTTTTTTTTAACCAATTTCTGATTGAGACCAAGGGTGGATGTGAAAGGCAAGTTTGCAAGTGTATGAGGCAAGATGAGTAGAAGTTAACAGTAGGGAAGACCTTACTTGAATGTGTTGCATGATAAGCTGACTATACTCATGTGTGTGTCTGATGATTCTTTCTCTTCTGGGATCTTTAGAGAGTCATTTGCTGGAAATATCATCTTACAGATCTTTTGACCTGGGACTATGGATCCTTTTTAGGTCATGACTTTGAACTCTTCCTTTAACCACTAGGGATCTGGTATTCAGCTTCAGCTTCTTGGTGTTGTCACTCTTCCACTAGGTGGTGTTATTTAGTTCAGTTCAGTTCACTTGCTCAGTCACGTTCGACTCTTTGCGACCCCATGAATCGCAGTACACCAGGCCTCCCTGTCCATCACCAACTCCCAGAGCTCACACAGATTCACGTCCATCGAGTCAGTGATGCCATCCAGCCATCTCATCCTCGGGCGTCCCCTTCTCCTCCTGCCCCCAATCCCTCCCAGCATCAGAGTCTTTTCCAGTGAGTCAACTCTTCGCATGAGGTGGCCAAAGTACTGGAGTTTCAGCTTTAGCATCATTCCCTCCGAAGAAATCCCAGGGCTGAGCTCCTTCAGAATGGACTGGTTGGATCCCTTTGCAGTCCAAGGGACTCTCAGGAGTCTTCTCCAACACCACAGTTCAAAAGCATCAATTCTTCGGCACTCAGTCTTCTTCACAGTCCAACTCTCACATCCATACATGACCACTGGAAAAACCATAGCCTTGACTAGACGGACCTTTATTGGCAAAGTAATGTCTCTGCTTTTCAATATGCTATCTGTTAAGCAGAACCTAATAGGAACCATGCTTGTCCTTTCCCCCACACACCCAGTACCTACTACATAGCAAAGATTTATATAACCTTTTTCTTGCAAAAGGCTGAGTCTAGGATTACAAACCTCAGTCAATACACTGGCTATCTCAAATTGATCCCCAAAGACCTGCTGTTTCCACTTTCAGAGTAGTAAGTTGTGTGTGTGTTAAACTGCTTCAGTCGTGTCCAACTCTTTGTGACCCTGTGGACAGTAGCCCACCAGGCTCCCCTGTCCATAAGGATTCTCCAGCCAAGAATACTGGAGTAAGTTAGCCCATCATTTATTCTCCAGATCTCTGTGGAAGTCAGGTACTTGGCTTCTGTGTTTCAATACTTCAGGAAGCATATTTCAGAAATCTGAGTGGTCCCATTGCACTGTCAACATGAGTAAAAGTGTATAGAGCCCCTTCTCCTTAGGAATTCATATCTCAGACAGCTCTCTCCAAAAATACTTCCCAAATTCTCTTTATTCATTGCTCATATCTATTTTTGTAACTAAGACTTTGTATAAATTGTCTCACAAATAATGGCACCCATTTTTTTCATTTCCTTCATTAATTCTATATGTGAAGACTTTCCCACATGTACTTGGCTGTCAGATATTCACTATATTTGTATTTTAGCCAGTAGTGGGAGAAGGCAATGGCATCCCACTCCAGTACTCTTGCGTGGAAAATCCTATGGACAGAGGAGCCTGGTAGGCTGCAATCCATGGGGTCGCTACGAGTCAGACATGACTGAGCAACTTCACTTTCACTTTTCACTTTCATGCATTGGAGGAGGAAATGGCAACCCACTCCAGTGTGAAGACTTTCCCACATGTACTTGGCTGTCAGATATTCATTATATTTGTATTTTAGCCAGTATTGGGAGAAGGCAATGGTACCCCACTCCAGTACTCTTGCCTGGAAAATTCCATGGACAGAGGAGCCTGGTAGGCTGCAGTTCATGGGGTCACTACGAGTCAGACATGACTGAGCGACTTCACTTTCACTTTTCACTTTTCACGCATTGGAGGAGGAAATGGCAACCCACTCCAGTATTCCTGCCTGGAGAATCCCAGGGATGGTGGAGCCTGGTGGGCTGCTGTCTATGGGGTCTCACAGAGTCGGACACGACTGAAGCAACTTAGCAGCAGCAGCAGCAGCAGCAGCAGCAGCAGCCAGGATTGAGGTAGAAAGTTGTCTAGCCTCTTGTTGATATTCATATATCAATATGTTAATAAATTATATTTTATTACATGTTCCACATGTACAGACGATTGCTATATGCAATAGATACTATAGTGCTTTTTCAGAATAATGTTTTCTTACTAACAATGACATGAGAAATAGGGTAAGAATCACTCTTAAATGAGTGCAGTGTAGACTGGTTCCTAGCTTGCCTCTGTTGCTTTCTTAGTGAACCAGGGCAGCATAACAACTTAGGTAAGAATCTTGTTTGTTAGATGGATGTTCTTGCTAGAAAATCTATCCTAGTTTTTTGTTGAAGGTACATTTTGTACGTTTCAGTATTTTCATTGTCAAGTTTTGAGTGCTTTGTTCAAGGGAGTTCACATCATCATTACCACATAAAAAGTAATGTGTTTCTATTTCTTTTTCTTAGCTCATACATAGTAATTAATTATTTAATAATAATTTTTGTATTTAAAATAAAATGTTTCAATAATTCATTTTAGTTTATATTGAGTGATAGCTTTAGCTTTGTGATGGACAATTCCTGGCACAATCAATTTGTCAATTAGGTTATCAACTCAGTTTCACTAATCACTGTCATAGTCATCATCATTAAATAGTTTTAAAGGTTTATTTTTTTCCTTCTTACACTTGCATTACTTTATACCCAAATGGACTACTATTAAGAGCAAAAGGCCTAAAACACCCTGATGTAGAAATATGACAAGATAATGAGGAAAATTGAAACTAATAATTATGGAAGATCACTTAGATTTGACCAGATGTATAAATTACATTCTTTTGATAAAATCTCTTTGACAATACATTAAAATGTCGCTAGTAAATGAAAGCTAAATAAAAGTGATAAAATGTTTTATAACATTTATTTCCAGTTTAGGCTTTTATTAGGACTCTAAATCCTGCTTTCACTGAAGTTGTTTTCAGGCAAATAGCAACCAGGAACCTTCTCATCTAAGTCATTATTTAGAGCAGAAGCTTCTTTATTTTCAAAACATTGTTAAGTATTTTCAACGTATGATGCATTCTAAAATCTAATGGCTATTTCCATCATGTCCCTTCTGGTGTCTTTAGACGAACACAAAAGTTCTCATTTTAAGATTCAGATATAGGTTAATTTTTTTTTGCTTCAATCTCTGTTTCAGGCCAAACTCCCATCTAATTCAGTTGATTTCAGTATTGGTTTTCCCACAGAAGTTAGATAGAGCTAACAAGTAGAAGTTATTTTCATTTGTGATTATTCCTTTTGTATTTTTTAAATTTTAGAAAACATTTTATATTATACTGGAGAATAGCCAATTAGAATGTTGTGATAGTTTCAAGTGGACAGCAAAGGGAATCAGCCGTACGTATATATCCATCCATTCTCCCCCAAGCTCCCCTCCCATCCAGGCTGCCATATGACATTAAGCAGAGTTCCCTGTACTATGCAGTAGGACCTTGTTGGTTATCCATTTCAAGTACATCAGGGTGTACATGTCAGTTCCAAACTCCTTAACTATCCCTGCCCCCTTTACTTATCTTTTTAATAGGAAGTGTGTGTTGGCCAGAATGCTTTATTTCTTAGCCTGACCATCCCAGATCCAATATCTACTAATCTTAAAATTGATGTATTTACTATGCCTTTGAGATTCTAAGAAATAAACATAAATATAAAATTAGAAAAAAAATACAGATTTATAATATTAAGTATTCTAAAGTTAGATTTTAAGTAATAAAAATTTAAATGCATTAGTGNAAAAAAAAAAAAAAAAAAGGCAAAGTGTATCTGAAGATGTGTATAAGAGACATGTGTTGGCCAGAATGCTTTATTTCTTAGCCTGACCATCCCAGATCCAATATCTACTAATCTTAAAATTGATGTATTTACTATGCCTTTGAGATTCTAAGAAATAAACATAAATATAAAATTAGAAAAAAAATACAGATTTATAATATTAAGTATTCTAAAGTTAGATTTTAAGTAATAAAAATTTAAATGCATTAGTGATTAAAAACATAGCACCAAAATCCATATACAGATTTTTATAGACATGGGCAGATATTGTTTACAAGTAGAAAGTTTCCTCCACTTTGTACTTCAGAAAAATAGTGCATGTGAAGAAAGAATTAAGTACTATAATTTATCTCATTTTCAAAATAAAATTCTATAATTAAATTCAGCTACAAAAACAAATTGTGCTTAACATCCCTGAGTTAAAAATGTTTTCCATTAACTGCAGGTATATTGCTACAGAAGCCTGAGGCATAAACATTTTAACTACAAATGTAAAGTTTCACCTTATTTTCTTTTATATTATAACTTAAATAATAAATAACATCAATTTATTTTGGAAGTTTTGGATTGTTTAGAAATATTTACATTTGTTTTATCTAATGTATATTAACTTAATGGACTTTTCATTTTGTTATCATTTGTGTATAAAAAATGGAATAAGATTTTTTTAGAATATGCTTTAGTCTAGACATAGTTTGGAATAGTTTATACACAATGGCTCTTTTAAATAAAATCATAATTTCATATTTGATTTATTTCTATAGCCTTTTTGTGACAGAAGCCACATGGTAGTTCAAAATCTTAATAGAAGATATCTCTGTGTAATAGATCTAATATCTGGAAGAACATTAAAGTCAAATTCCATGTGGGCCAGAGAGAATAGTTGTAATATACAAATCATAATTCTATCTTTAAAAGATAAATAATATGAATTAAAAAAAACATTTGGTCAGCTAAAAGTAAATACTAGTTTCTGATTGTGGAATAGAAACTTTCATCTATGATTTAGTTAGAATAAACTTTATAAATTATCAGATTTTATGCTTTTATTTCCCTTTCTTAAATATTTAAAGTATTCTATATAAAAATATTTTTCATATTTTTAATCCTCTCCCTAATACCAAGCACTGCAGAGGCTTAGGATTTTGTGAACCATTTAAGTGGTTCACAATGCAGTGAAGAAATAGACACAATCCAGTGAAGAAATATTATCAGTATGTAAAAAAAAAAAAAAAAAAAGGCAAAGTGTATCTGAAGAACAGAATAAAGTAATACAAGTGTTTACTATAATAGTTTAAGAGGCAGGATGGAAGAAAATTCAGAAAGGAGAATTCAAATGTGATTTCAAAGATTCCCAAGAATTTTCTGTTATCAAGAGATTGTCAGGAGAAGAAGGAAGAGAGAAGGGAAGAGAAACAATACACAAAACACCAGCTATAGGAGGACCATGCATGGTTGGAGCTGAGGTTAACTCGTGCTGTGCTAAGGAGTTCAAATTTTGGCAAAGTAGTAATAGAAACCGATCAACACATTTTGACAGAGAATAGTTGCATATTCAAATAGGATAGTATGGACATGTATGAAATCTGAACTTAAAAGCCAACACAAAGGCAACTATAGTAGTTCTTAAAAGAATTGATGAGTATCTGAACTAGGTATATGATAGAGAGGCTACAGTGGAAAGAAAGGCGAGAAGGTGTTTTGGGCAAGAGAAAGCTCTTAGATAACAGACATACCTTTTTTTGAATAACCAACTATGATTTTTTTTTTCATACCAGACAAGTTATTCATTCAGTCTCTCTCTCACATCACTTAATGCATCATTAGGTTGTTATCAATGTATGTAGGTTTTAGTGTTGAATTCTTACACATCTTTCATCAGACTTATACCTAGATGTTTGATGTCCTCTGATGTGATTTTAAATGGTATTTCTTCAAAATGTTAATCTCCAAATTAATCTTGCTAGTGTAAAACTCAACTGAATTCTGTAGAATAAATTTGTGCTCATGAATGTATTCAGTTCAAATGCTAATTTTAATTTTATTGGTAGGTCTTCTTGGATTTTCTACAAATACAATTTCATCCTCTGAAAATCATAATGCCTCTCCCTTTTCATTGTTAGTTTCGATGCCATTTTTTTCTTCTTTTTCTTCTCTCTCTTTTTTTTTTTTTTTGCTTTATAAATTGGCTAAAAATGTCAGTAGAATAATAATAGGTCCTGATTTTCTTCTAACTCAAACCTGTATATCATCTTTCCCAGAGACTATAACTTTTGTTTGCTCTTCCACTAAAGTTGGGTTCACTCCTTCAATGTTATTCTCAATGTTATTGCAGCACTGTTCATGTTCTTACCATAGCATATAACATATAGTATATCAGTCACCCAATTTGGCCTCTATCTCCTCAAAGTAACTAGTTCTTATGAGTAAGCATGTTCCCATATTTATAATTAAATCTCCAACACAGTGCTTAATATTAAATAAGTGTTTGGAAACTTCTAATGGAAGACTGAATATGGGCCATGTAGCAAAATTTTTTGTGAACTATCACTGGCATGTCAGAAGAAGATCACACAGTATTCATTTCTCCTTTCCTTTGTATTTCACAGCTTCTCTAAGCAAAGGTTGGGGTCTCTTTCTCAATGCCTTAAATCTGGGTTTGGCCCACTGATCTGCTTTTCCTAATTCAAAATTAGGGAATAGGATTTAAGCAGAAGCTTGATAAGTGCTTACACAATGGGGCTTTCTCTTTCACCACCATATATAAAGGTCCATATTATGTACAGTTTTTGTGGGATAGTAAACTTAAATGCTTATATAAATGGAAGGGTTCCTGAAATATTCTTTCACCTAATTCTCTGAAATTGCTGCTGCTGCTGCTAAGCCACTCAGTCATGTCTGACTCTGTGCGACCCCATAGACAGCAGCCCACCAGGGTCCCCTGTCCCTGGGATTCTCCAGCCAAGAACATTGGAGTGGGTTGCCATTTCCTTCTCCAATGCATGAAAGTGAAAAGTGAAAGTGAAGTCACTGAGTCGTGTCCAACTCTCAGCGACCCCATGGATTGCAGCCTACCAGGCTCCTCTGTCCATGGGAGTTTCCAGGCAAGAGTACTGGAGTCGGGTGCCATTGCCTTCTCTGAACTGGGTAAAGACAAAAGGCAGGCATAAGACCTAAATTTAACAAATAACCTCTCTCTAAGGATTATGAATTTGAACCAGATGACTCAGTTCAGTTCAGTTCAGACACTCAGTCATGTCCGACTCTTTGCGACCCCACGAATCGCAGCACACCAGGCCTCTCTGTCCATCACCAACTCCCCGAGTTCACTCAGACTCACTTCCATCAAGTCGGTAATGCCATCCAGCCATGTTATCCTCTGCCATCCCCTTCTCCTCCTGCCCCCAATCCCTCCCAGCATCAGAGTCTTTTCCAATGAGTCAACTCTTCACATGAGGTGGCCAAAGTACTGGAGTTGCAGCTTCAGCATCATTCCCTCCAAAGAAATCCCAGGGCTGATCTTCAGAATGGACTGGTTGGATCTCCTTGCAGTCCAAGGGACTCTCAAGAGTCTTTTCCAACACCACAGTTCAAAGGCATCAATTCTTTGGTGCTCAGCCTTCTTCACAGTCCATACATGACCACATCCATACATGACCACAGGAAAAACCATAGCCTTGACTAGGTGGACCTTAGTCGGCAAAGTAATGTCTCTGCTTTTGAATATGCTATCTAGGTTGGTCATAACTTTTCTTCCAAGGAGGAAGTGTCTTTTAATTTCATGGCTGCAATCACCATCTGCAGTGATTTTGGAGCCCCCCCAAAATAAAGTCTGACACTGTTTCCACTGTTTCCCCATCTATTTCCCATGAAGTGATGGGACTGGATGCCATGATCTTCATTTTCTGAATGTTGAGCTTTAAGCCAACTTTTTCACTCCCACTTTCACTTTCATCAAGAGGCTTTTTAGTTCCTTTTCACTTTCTGCCATAAGGGTGCTATCATCTGCATATCTGAGGTTATTGATATTTCTCCTGGCAATCTTGATTCCAGCTTGTGTTTCTTCCAGTCCAGCATTTCTCATGATATTTTCTGCATAGAAGTTAAATAAGCAGGGTGGCAATATACATCCTTGATGTACTCCTTTTCCTATTTGGAACCAGTCTGTTGTTCCATGTCCAGTTCTAACTGTTGCTTCCTGATCTGCATACAGATTTCTCAAGAAGCTAGTCAGGTGGTCTGGTATGCCTATCTCTTTCAGAATTTTACACAGTTTATTGTGATGACTCAAGGGATAGAGAAATAGTTATAATCCTTTTTTATTTTTTTTAATGCAACCTGGGTGACATTCTTGAATTCTCCTCTTAAGAGGACTGATCAGCTACCTGATTCTCAAGCTTAGTTCTTTAGTTCCTTGATGCTACAGTTAGCTTTTTTTTTTTTAATCATTTTCCTGATTTGGGTTTCCATGCACTCCAGGTCTCTTGTGAACATATGGTGTGTGCCTGAAAACAGTGCCTGCTTCTGTTCATCATAGGTCCTTGAGAGAGAGAAGGCCCTAGCAGAAAGAATCTGAAGTCATCTTTGTGCCCAGTAGTTGAAGAAAGAGTCACATGTATGTTACGTGGGATTAAAAAAGTATTTGTCCAGATCAGGAGTAATGGAGGAGATATAGATTTATAGAAGAAACAAAATAGTTGACAACAGAGAAGAAACAGATTTCAGGATCTGTAAGACTTAGAGACATTAAGCAACCCAGCTAAATCAGAACTGACCATGTTCATCCTCTGTTTTCTTCCAACTACTTTCTTTCTATTTTTTGGAGGAGTGAAAATTTACTAGCTGGTGGGGGTTGAAGTGAATTAGGGGAAGGGAATGAGCAGAAGATGGAGGCCCCAGGCAACTTCTTTCCCTGAACCAAGTCAAAGCTGGGAGAGGATAGAAGAATTCATTCTAGGTCAAATTTGAAGTTTTGATTACTTCATGAAATTGGATATTTAAATTCCTGAATTGAGGCATGAGTTTATTTATTTAAGTGTAGATGTAGAACTTTAATTTAACCATCTGAGAAGCAAAGCATGAAATATATCTTCGGTCTCATTCAAGATAGGATTATCCCTGTGCAATAATGTCTAAAAGGGCAGGGGATAAATGTGTTAAGATTATGTCATAAATCTTGCTTGTTCAGCACAGCACACCATTCTGATTTCTTACATATAATGTTTTCTTCCAAACTAAAATAATTTGGTTTCTTTTCCCATAAGGATGCTTAATGATGTTTTCAGTCATTTTGTTTAATAATAAAAACACTTGTGTTAACCATTTTTTGTGTGAAGGCAATAGAGAATGAAAGTAAACTTCTAAACTTCTCCAATAAAGAGGTAATGTATGCTTGTCACTTGTCTGTTTACACAATACAGTCCCTGTACTTCTCACCCTATTCCAAATCACAGGGGATTAACCCAGCAAACTAAGTATCCTGGACTCACGTACTAAATAGTTGCAGATTAGAGTTGGCCAATGAGATGATGGTGGGAGACTAGAGAGTGAGCAGTGAGTGACCAGGTTGTTTTCCCCTCTTTGCCTGACTGGCAGTGTAAAGGGGCTGCTGTCAGTTTCTGCTGTGCACTTTCCCTTCTGTGGTCCCACTACCTCCTGTCTCAGCCCTTGCCATGGTCCCAAGCCCTGAAAACGTCCGATCTTCCATATAAATTGCCTTACCATATTCTATTTGAATTTTTAAAGTTTCAATATGTAAATAGCTTCCCACACTAATATCTCTTTAACAAGCTACGTAGCATGAATTTTGTTTCACTGACTGATCTCAGACTTCTAACATTATTAATATTCTGGAAACTTAATTTAGGAAATCTGTATCTGTTTTGTTTTAGGAATATATGCAGTCTAGATAATAAATCATCCTTTCCTGCTTTTTAGAGATTTGGATAAATGTGGCCCTGAATTCTAAAGCTAAATCTGCCGTAAATTCTGCAGATTCTGAAAGTTTATTTTCCTATTAGTTCTCACTACTGTAAATTGAAAGAGAAGAGTGAAAAAGCTGACTTAAAGCTCAACATTCAGAAAACGAAGATCATGGCATCCAGTCCCATCACTTCATGGGAAATAGATGGGGAAACAGTGGAAACCGTGTCAGACTTTATTTGGGGGGGGCTCCAAAATCACCGCAGATGGTGACTGCAGCCATGAAATTAAAAGACGTTTCCTCCTTGGAAGAAAAGTTATGACCAACTTAGATAGTATATTCAAAAGCAGAGAAATTACTTTGCCAACTAAGGTCCATCTAGTCAAGGCTATGGTTTTTCTTGTGGTCATGTATGGATGTGGTCATGTATGGACTGTGAAGAAGGCTGAGCGCCAAAGAATTGATGCTTTTGAACTGTGATGTTGGAGAAGACTCTTGAGAGTCCCTTGGACTGCAAGGAGATCCAACCAGTCCATTCTGAAGGAGATCAGCCCTGGGATTTCTTTGGAAGGAATGATGCTAAAGCTGAAACTCCAGTACTTTGGCCACCTCATGTGAAGAGTTGCCTCATTGGAAAAGACTCTGATGCTGGGAGGGATTGGGGGCAGGAGAAGAAGGGGACGCCCGAGGATGAGATGGCTGGATGGCATCATGGACTCGATGGATGTGAGTCTGAGTGAACTCGGGGAGTTGGTGATGGACAGGGAGGCCTGGCGTGCTGCGATTAATGGGATAGCTAAGAGTCGGACACGACTGTGTGACTGAACTGAACTGAACTGAACTGTAAATTTTGAAATTATCTATAATTCTTTTAAATTTAACCTTTGAAATTAATTGAGCATACCTCAAATTCAGAACATTCAGTGTGTACTCCCTTTCTCTCCGTGTACATATATATATACAAATCTTGTAAGTATATTTGTTTCTGTCTCTCCATCTCTCATTTTCTCTGTCACATTAACCATGTACATAAAATAAATCTTACTATCTAGTATTTATATATTTTCTCTATATTCTCATGTGTAGTGTTGCTAAAACAATTGTAAAATTCTAAACAAAGTGTGATTGATCTCCATCTCAATGTGTTTTTGTTTGACACTTTTGTGTAGAATTCAGTGTTACGATGCTTGATGAGAAGATGCTTGATAAAAGGTCAGAAGTATTTTATATTTTCATGAATTGTCACTTCTGTCATTGCATAAAAGTCTCTTTGTCCAATTGATGTTCTCATCTTGAAATTTAGAAACTTATTTGGTTCATTTAAGTATTGGCAAACTGAACTAATTTATGTACGCTTATACAATATACTTTTGCTCAAATATTTATTTTAAATAATGTTGGGTCTGTGTTCAACTTCTTTATGTATAACATTCAGATTAAATTGCTTTTTTACTTTTAGAATTTTTTCTGTTAGTAGGGAAATTTACATAATTATATTTATTATAACTACCAACACTATCGTGTGTGGTTTCTACTATCAGATTCAATTATTTTTCCCTTTTCAATGCTTTTGACTTGTCTGACTTTTGCTAGATTAAATGTTTCTTTTGCTCCTTTTCCCCATTCTTTTTGTAAATTTTGTGGGTTTAGAAATCATATATACTCATGCATCAATTATTTTTCTATAATGAGCAATTTAAAAGTGTGATATTAGATGTAATTTCATAAACTCTTCCCTCCCCTACCACTCAACATTTTTACATACATTCAAGAGTGCAGAATACAATCATCTTAAACACTATTTTGTTTATGCATAATGGCATCATTTCATATGAACAGGTGGCAAAATCTAAAACTGTAAGTAGTACAGAAGATTATTCTCTTTAGAAGATTCATTAACAAAATTTATAAAATAACTTGTGCACACAAAAGAAACATCACTAGTTTAACATTAGACATTCAAGGAAACACCTAGGCACACTTTGAAAGACATACAGATATTTAATATAATCATAAACATTGCTTTTGACAGGAAGGAAACTATTCTACCAAATGACTCTTTAGTCCAACAGAAGTTTAGTAGAACAGAAATATAAACTGGAAACTCAAAAGAA
>SJYA01001375.1:363123-378952 GCA_006410615.1 Neotragus moschatus | reverse complement strand
GGGGGGCTCCAAAATCACCGCAGATGGTGACTGCAGCCATGAAATTAAAAGACGTTTCCTCCTTGGAAGAAAAGTTATGACCAACTTAGATAGTATATTCAAAAGCAGAGAAATTACTTTGCCAACTAAGGTCCATCTAGTCAAGGCTATGGTTTTTCTTGTGGTCATGTATGGATGTGGTCATGTATGGACTGTGAAGAAGGCTGAGCGCCAAAGAATTGATGCTTTTGAACTGTGATGTTGGAGAAGACTCTTGAGAGTCCCTTGGACTGCAAGGAGATCCAACCAGTCCATTCTGAAGGAGATCAGCCCTGGGATTTCTTTGGAAGGAATGATGCTAAAGCTGAAACTCCAGTACTTTGGCCACCTCATGTGAAGAGTTGCCTCATTGGAAAAGACTCTGATGCTGGGAGGGATTGGGGGCAGGAGAAGAAGGGGACGCCCGAGGATGAGATGGCTGGATGGCATCATGGACTCGATGGATGTGAGTCTGAGTGAACTCGGGGAGTTGGTGATGGACAGGGAGGCCTGGCGTGCTGCGATTAATGGGATAGCTAAGAGTCGGACACGACTGTGTGACTGAACTGAACTGAACTGAACTGTAAATTTTGAAATTATCTATAATTCTTTTAAATTTAACCTTTGAAATTAATTGAGCATACCTCAAATTCAGAACATTCAGTGTGTACTCCCTTTCTCTCCGTGTACATATATATATACAAATCTTGTAAGTATATTTGTTTCTGTCTCTCCATCTCTCATTTTCTCTGTCACATTAACCATGTACATAAAATAAATCTTACTATCTAGTATTTATATATTTTCTCTATATTCTCATGTGTAGTGTTGCTAAAACAATTGTAAAATTCTAAACAAAGTGTGATTGATCTCCATCTCAATGTGTTTTTGTTTGACACTTTTGTGTAGAATTCAGTGTTACGATGCTTGATGAGAAGATGCTTGATAAAAGGTCAGAAGTATTTTATATTTTCATGAATTGTCACTTCTGTCATTGCATAAAAGTCTCTTTGTCCAATTGATGTTCTCATCTTGAAATTTAGAAACTTATTTGGTTCATTTAAGTATTGGCAAACTGAACTAATTTATGTACGCTTATACAATATACTTTTGCTCAAATATTTATTTTAAATAATGTTGGGTCTGTGTTCAACTTCTTTATGTATAACATTCAGATTAAATTGCTTTTTTACTTTTAGAATTTTTTCTGTTAGTAGGGAAATTTACATAATTATATTTATTATAACTACCAACACTATCGTGTGTGGTTTCTACTATCAGATTCAATTATTTTTCCCTTTTCAATGCTTTTGACTTGTCTGACTTTTGCTAGATTAAATGTTTCTTTTGCTCCTTTTCCCCATTCTTTTTGTAAATTTTGTGGGTTTAGAAATCATATATACTCATGCATCAATTATTTTTCTATAATGAGCAATTTAAAAGTGTGATATTAGATGTAATTTCATAAACTCTTCCCTCCCCTACCACTCAACATTTTTACATACATTCAAGAGTGCAGAATACAATCATCTTAAACACTATTTTGTTTATGCATAATGGCATCATTTCATATGAACAGGTGGCAAAATCTAAAACTGTAAGTAGTACAGAAGATTATTCTCTTTAGAAGATTCATTAACAAAATTTATAAAATAACTTGTGCACACAAAAGAAACATCACTAGTTTAACATTAGACATTCAAGGAAACACCTAGGCACACTTTGAAAGACATACAGATATTTAATATAATCATAAACATTGCTTTTGACAGGAAGGAAACTATTCTACCAAATGACTCTTTAGTCCAACAGAAGTTTAGTAGAACAGAAATATAAACTGGAAACTCAAAAGAAGTAACACATACTAATAAAATTCCATATAGAGACTTTATTTTTATTTTTATTAAAAAAAACTCAAGGAAGACAATATTATCTTCTAAAGTGATGTGAGAACACTTTGTTTCCAGTAAGAACATAGGTAGTTCTAAGGGAGACAGTCAGACCATCATAACCAGCAACTTAAGAAATCTGTTTGGTTAGATTCCCAGATGTCTATTGAAAGTGAAAGTGAGAGTCATTCAGCCCTGTCTGATTCTTTGTGATCCCATGGACTATACAGTCTATGAAATTCTCCAGGCCAGAATAATGCCATGGGTAGCCTTTCCCTCCTCCAAGGGATCAAACCCAGGTCTCCCGCATTGCAGGTGGATTCTTTACCAGCTGAACCACCAGGGAAGTCCAAGAATACTGTAGTGGGTAGCTTATCCTTCTCCAGTGAATCTTCCTAACCCGGGAATTGAATCAGGGTCTCCTGCATTGCAGGCGGATTCTTTACCAGACATCTAAACTAGGTCAGTAAATACATAAATACACTATATTTAAATATCCCCCAAACAAATAACTGTTTTCTAAATTTCATAAGCTGCTGTGTTTTCACATTCATTCAATTTCCTATGGTGAGTAAATATAACAAATTACATTGAAATTTATGTTAATTGAGCTCTTTTAGGCCAGGGGCATTTTGTTCTACAGACCTTTAAAACTCAGTATTTGACACAATGTTTTGCAGAAAACTGTCAGTTTATTAACTAACAATTAAACTCTAACTTTTGACTATCAAATTCATAGATTTTACAGTAGACATTTCAATATCTCCTTTTTTATTTGAACTAAGTAAAAAATATGCACCTAAAAATAAAATAGTTGGATCTACTTAGAAGCAGAAAACTGATTATGCAGAAAAATGTTTAATTATTAAGAAAGAAATTTGCATCACTTTGTTCCTTTTTAAATTTTTAAAATTGATGTATATTTGATATACAATATTATATATTATAGGTGTACAATGTAGTGATTCACAATTGTAAAGGTTATATTCCATTCATAGTTACTATAAAATATTGACTATATTCCCCATGTTGCATGATATGTCCTTGTACCTTATTTTATACACAGTAGTTGGTACCTCCTACCCCTATGTTGTCTCTCCCTTCTCCTTCCTCCCCACAGGTAGCCACACCTTTGGTCTTTATATCTGTGAGTCTGCTGCTTTTTTAATATTCACTAGTTTGTTATATTTGTTAGATTCCACATATAAATGATAGCATATGCTATTTGTCTTTCTCTATTGGACTTATTTCACTTAGTATCCTACTCTCAAGGTCCTTCCATGTTGCAAATGGCAAAATTCCACTCCTTTTATAGCTGAGTAATATCCTTGTGTGCGGATGTATATGTGTGTCTATCTATGTGTATATCTCACATCTTCTTTGTCTACTCATTTAGGTAATTAAGATTGCTTCCATATTTTGACCATTGTACAAAATGCTATGAATACTGAGGTGAATATATCTTTTCAAATTAGTGTTTTGTGATTTTCAGATATATACTCATGAGTGGAATTGCTGGATCATATGCTAGAACATTGTTTTTCTAATACTATGTACAAAAATACACTCTAAATGAATTAAAGACCTAAATGTAAGATTGGGAACCATAACATTCCTAGAGGAAAACATAGGCAGAAGACTCTTTGACAGAAATCATACTATATTTTTGAATCCGTCCCTAAAGCAAAAGAAATAAAAGCCAAAAAATAAAAAGGGGGGGGGGTGGGGGACCTAAATTAAACTTAAAAGTTTTTGCACAGCAAAGGAAACCATTAACAAAATGAAGAGATAACCTACTGAACAGGAGAAAATACTGCAAATGATATGACCAATAAGGGGTTAAAATCCAACATATATAAATAATGCATGCATCAACACCAAAAAAGAAAATAGCCTGATTTTAAATAGGTAGAACTGAATAGACATTTTTCCAAAGAGGAAAAAATGGATGGTCAACAGGTATGTGAAAAGATATTCAACATTGCTAATTATCAGGGAAGTGCAAATCAGAACACAATAAGATAACATATCACTCCTGTCATAATAGCTATCACCAAAAAGAACACAAATAACAAACACTGACTAGGATGTGGAGTAAAGGAAATACTCGTACAATGTTGTGGAGAGGGCAATGGCAACCCACTCTAGTACTCTTGCCTGGAAAATCCCATGGAAGGAGGAGCCTGATAGGCTGCAGTCCATCGGGTTGTGAAAAGTCGGACACTACTGAGTGACTTCACTTTCACTTTTCACTTTCATGCATTGGAGAAGGAAATGGTAACCCACTCCAGTGTTCTTGCCTGGAGAATCCCAGGGACGGTGGAGCCTGGTGGGCTGCCATTTCTGGGGTCTCACAGAGTCAGATACGACTGAGGTGACTTAGCAGCAGCAGCAGCAATACATCGTTGATGGGAATATAAGTCAGTACAGTCACTGTGGAAAACAGAAGAGTGGTTTCTCAAAAAACTAAAAATAGAATTACCATGTGACCCAGAAATTTCCTGTTGATTTTCTATGTAACTGTTACTATATAAATTTATCCATTACAGTTACATGTTTACAAGTTGCAAGGTTTTAAGCTAGGTTGACTGTGCCTTAGTTTTAAGAATTATGGTGCCCTGACATACTAGATTCCTACTTCTCTTGGACTGTTTAAACCAGCTGAATTGTAATAATGTGTTTACACATCTGTCTTCCCCGCTAGAGTGTAAGAGAGGGGACACATGTTCATGTTTGTATACATAATGCCTGTGATGTATTAAACACTAATGTATGTTGCCTAGATGAGGCTTCCTCATCCCCAGTAAGGGAAAAGCACTTCATTTTAGGATAACTTTTCTAACCTTAGGTGGAGAAGCAAGTAAAGAGCAGTAGCATAAGGTTGGCACCCTCCCTTGCTTTTCCTTTTTTCTCTTGATTACTATGATATTGGAATTCATATTTCATGGCCCCAAACATAAATTGGTGAGGAGGTGGTATGATTGTGCAAATTCTTATTTAAAATTAATATTAAAATAGACACTTATGAGTATTATTCAGTTACTACTTAATTTTATCTTGAATGAATAAATGTATCTGGGCTATTAACTTGGATATAAGAAAGCAATATTTATGGGAGCTTTAGTTAAAAAGGCTTTCATCAAATTTAAACTTAAAATATTTACCATCAAGTCTCTCCATTAGTCTTGAAAGCTTCAGTCTTCCAGTCTCTATTGCTTTTAGACATTGCTCTTGTGATCTAATATGGGTAAGGGTTGAGGTGGAGAGACATTAAATGCAAGCCTCTTTGACTATTTTTTCACCAGTGTGTTGTGTAGGGGCACTTGAAAATAACTCCCTAAGATGCTTCAGTATATTGTGATACTTAGATAGTAATGAAGTTCGATTGTGATAACTGAACATTACCCAAAGTGAAACTATACACCTTGAGAAACAGTATATTTAAATACCATACAACCGTAAGTGTGACCATTGTTTAAGCTGTGTAGACTTAGAAAGCAAATTCCAGACATTCCATAACCTTCTGATTATATTGCTAAGCAAACCCAAGGGCAGACACTATCCCGCACACGCACACCTTAGAATGAGTGCCTGAAGATTTGTTTTCAATCAGGTTCTCTACTAGGTAAACTGGAGCAAAGTTTTCATGTAAATTTTACTCAAGCGTTTCAGCCACTCTCAATACATTCCTGCGACTTATACATATGAGTTGTAGGTACAGAAATCATGAATAAATCAAAATCAACCTGAACTCTATCAATTTAAAAATTAAATGGATGGTGTGGGGAGGGAGGGGGAAGGGGGGGTCCGGATTGAGAACTCAGGTACACCTGTGGCTGATTCATGTCAATGTATGGCAAAATTAATACAGTATTGTAAAGCAAAAAAAACCTAAAAAAATAAAAATTTAAACTTAAAAAAAAATTAAATAGCCCCAGATGGAAAATCAACTTTAATTTTCTTCTTGGAAGATATGGACAATGTTTTTACTTTAATTAGGATCACTAAAATGGCTTACTGTTTATAGGATGTTAATGGAGAAGGAAATGGCAACCCACTCCAGTGTTCTTGCCTGGGGAATCCCAGGGACGGGGGAGACTGGTGGGCTGCCGTCTATGGGGTCGCACAGAGTCAGACACGACTGAAGCGACTTAGCAGCAGCAGCAGCAGCAGCAATGTTATTTCAAGCAATTTCTTATAGATCAAGAGAGCAGTTGTTACATTACCCTTGATAATCCAAGGCTAATTGTGCACATAATTATTTGACTTGCAGAAAAATAAGGAAAGAATAAACATAGACAATAAATGAAAAGACTGTTTTCAATAACTTTATATATTTTTTCAAACATTGTTACACAATTTTCAACAGCCTTGCAAGATAGGTATTTTGATTCACAATTTTAAGAGAAAATGTATTTTAGTCAAAGTTTTAATACTTAAGGTCTTGTAGCTAGAATGTGACAGTATCTGGATTTGAACTTGAAGCTGCATGTTTCTAGAAAGCTTCTTTCCATAAATGCTGCATTTACTATAGACTGTGGGCTATAATACAGGATGTGAGAAGATGTAGTTTTTAACCAAAAAATTGGAATATAGTAATTGTATACCTAAATATCCACTGAATTGTGGTTGTTCAGGGCAAAAGAATATTAACCTCTTGTAAAGGAAAGTAAGATTTCTCCAGATACAGATTTTAACACCATGAAAACAACAAGAGGGCTGGGGAAATAGAATTCTTGCCAGAGAGAAGACATGTAAGCAAGGACAATAAGCTGGAAACAGCAGAGTACTTAGGGGATGAAAATAGCCAATAATGACCACATAAAGAATAATGCTGAGAAGCATGTTGGGATCAGAGGGCAGAAAATAAGTTTGGACATCACTTTAAGTGGACCCCAGGCTGGTTAGTGTTGAGCTATGAGACAGGTAATGCAGCACATAGATCCAAGAGCAGCCCCTTATGAATGCTTTCAGTGCTTCCTTGCATTAGATAGGAATCAAGCATTTGTGCTAAAATTAACTGCTTATTTGCTTTCAGACCCCCACTTCTGTTTTCTAATGACCTAAGGCACCTGTATCTTTACTTTGAAGGAGTAGCTTCAGCCTGGCATCATCCTGTATCCATGGGCCTGAGCAAGACCATCCCTGAACAGCTAGCAGCCCACCAGCCTGCAGTGACACCATTCTGCCAGCCTGGAGGATGCAGCCACTTCTCCTATATAGAAAGTATGTCACTGCTGGCTCTCAGTCTCCGTACCTTTGAAAAATTAGGAGGATGTGCATGGATCCAATTGGAAACTGTAAAGCACTGCACAATGAAAAATGGCTGTAATCTTCTCTTAAACATAAATGAGGTAAGTGAGACATCTTTGAGACTTTTTCTCCTTAAATTCTTGAACTAATTTTGATTAAGAGTTTAGACTCCAACTTCTGAACTGTATTTTGAGCACCACATTATTTTATCACTGAGTTAACTATGTGCTGATTCTTCTTATTCAAACTTTTAGATAACAAAAGCTCAGTGATCTCAAGAACCTATAAAATATGAAGGTACAATAAGAAATGTAGTATTAAACAATATTTAATAATGTATAAATAACTAGGAACTTCTAGGAAAATATAATTATTTGTTTGTAAGGTATAAAAGAAATTTGAGTTTAACTTTAGGACCACAAGGGAAAATGTGTGATTCTTATAGTAAGTTAGATATGCCTATTTTAATTAAAAAAAAATACATGGAACATGTACCTTATCCATTTAGTGTACCCTGGGATGAGATTGAAGATTTTATTCTGGACTCTTGATCCTTTTGGAAATTTTGTGAATTATCAAAAAGAAAATAGTTTCATCATTAGTAGAGTCTAAGGATTTAAATCTAATCCAAGGGTGATTTGATGCTCCATATCAGGAAGAAAATTGTCCTAGATTATTGCCAAGAACTGCTTTATACTACATAAAGCTTGATTCTAGTTTTGCTCCAAATATAAAGCGTCATCAGAACATTTTTATAAATGTGCAATGATCCTTTATGAAAAGGAAGTAAACCTGAATAGTTGTGAATGATTACATTCTGGGGAGAAGCTAGTCTGCAAATAATCATTTTTACTTTGCAATTTTGTGCCTTAAGGCCCTTAATTTGATAGATAATAGAGGCCATACAGGCAAAGCATATCTATTCACTGACTCTATTTCAGATTAAAAAATTTATAATGATACAGATAGGAACAGATTCAGATTACAAACAGCTCTAAACAATTGACTCTTTGTCAAAACCTACATTAAATATAAGTGCGTACTTCTTTAAAAATTTTATTTATAAATTTCTAAATATAACATTATTTTTTGTCATTCTATTTGTCATTTCACTGCTTGTCCTTTCTATTTGAATATTCATTGATTCTAGAAAGTTAAAGGACTAGGCTTAAATTCATGTGATTCTACCCTTAAATTTCTTACTTTGAATCCTCTTAAGAAAATATCTGAGTATCTATCCTACTTATGTGAACTATTTCTTTAATCCTTATAACAACCCTGTAAAATAGGTACTGTTTAATCACCACTTTTAGAAGAGGAAACCGAGGCACACAGGTTAAACGATACAATTGATAAGGTAACTTGTTGAGCCAGGATTGGAATCCAGGTAGTTTAGCGCTGCTGCTGCTGCTGCTGCTGCTAAATTGCTTCAGTCGTGTCCCAACTCTGTGCGACCCCATAGACGGCCGCCCACTAGGCTCCTCTGTCTCTGGGATTCTTTAGGCAAGAATACTGGAGTGGGTTGNCTATACACCTTGAGAAACAGTATATTTAAATACCATACAACCGTAAGTGTGACCATTGTTTAAGCTGTGTAGACTTAGAAAGCAAATTCCAGACATTCCATAACCTTCTGATTATATTGCTAAGCAAACCCAAGGGCAGACACTATCCCGCACACGCACACCTTAGAATGAGTGCCTGAAGATTTGTTTTCAATCAGGTTCTCTACTAGGTAAACTGGAGCAAAGTTTTCATGTAAATTTTACTCAAGCGTTTCAGCCACTCTCAATACATTCCTGCGACTTATACATATGAGTTGTAGGTACAGAAATCATGAATAAATCAAAATCAACCTGAACTCTATCAATTTAAAAATTAAATGGATGGTGTGGGGAGGGAGGGGGAAGGGGGGGTCCGGATTGAGAACTCAGGTACACCTGTGGCTGATTCATGTCAATGTATGGCAAAATTAATACAGTATTGTAAAGCAAAAAAAACCTAAAAAAATAAAAATTTAAACTTAAAAAAAAATTAAATAGCCCCAGATGGAAAATCAACTTTAATTTTCTTCTTGGAAGATATGGACAATGTTTTTACTTTAATTAGGATCACTAAAATGGCTTACTGTTTATAGGATGTTAATGGAGAAGGAAATGGCAACCCACTCCAGTGTTCTTGCCTGGGGAATCCCAGGGACGGGGGAGACTGGTGGGCTGCCGTCTATGGGGTCGCACAGAGTCAGACACGACTGAAGCGACTTAGCAGCAGCAGCAGCAGCAGCAATGTTATTTCAAGCAATTTCTTATAGATCAAGAGAGCAGTTGTTACATTACCCTTGATAATCCAAGGCTAATTGTGCACATAATTATTTGACTTGCAGAAAAATAAGGAAAGAATAAACATAGACAATAAATGAAAAGACTGTTTTCAATAACTTTATATATTTTTTCAAACATTGTTACACAATTTTCAACAGCCTTGCAAGATAGGTATTTTGATTCACAATTTTAAGAGAAAATGTATTTTAGTCAAAGTTTTAATACTTAAGGTCTTGTAGCTAGAATGTGACAGTATCTGGATTTGAACTTGAAGCTGCATGTTTCTAGAAAGCTTCTTTCCATAAATGCTGCATTTACTATAGACTGTGGGCTATAATACAGGATGTGAGAAGATGTAGTTTTTAACCAAAAAATTGGAATATAGTAATTGTATACCTAAATATCCACTGAATTGTGGTTGTTCAGGGCAAAAGAATATTAACCTCTTGTAAAGGAAAGTAAGATTTCTCCAGATACAGATTTTAACACCATGAAAACAACAAGAGGGCTGGGGAAATAGAATTCTTGCCAGAGAGAAGACATGTAAGCAAGGACAATAAGCTGGAAACAGCAGAGTACTTAGGGGATGAAAATAGCCAATAATGACCACATAAAGAATAATGCTGAGAAGCATGTTGGGATCAGAGGGCAGAAAATAAGTTTGGACATCACTTTAAGTGGACCCCAGGCTGGTTAGTGTTGAGCTATGAGACAGGTAATGCAGCACATAGATCCAAGAGCAGCCCCTTATGAATGCTTTCAGTGCTTCCTTGCATTAGATAGGAATCAAGCATTTGTGCTAAAATTAACTGCTTATTTGCTTTCAGACCCCCACTTCTGTTTTCTAATGACCTAAGGCACCTGTATCTTTACTTTGAAGGAGTAGCTTCAGCCTGGCATCATCCTGTATCCATGGGCCTGAGCAAGACCATCCCTGAACAGCTAGCAGCCCACCAGCCTGCAGTGACACCATTCTGCCAGCCTGGAGGATGCAGCCACTTCTCCTATATAGAAAGTATGTCACTGCTGGCTCTCAGTCTCCGTACCTTTGAAAAATTAGGAGGATGTGCATGGATCCAATTGGAAACTGTAAAGCACTGCACAATGAAAAATGGCTGTAATCTTCTCTTAAACATAAATGAGGTAAGTGAGACATCTTTGAGACTTTTTCTCCTTAAATTCTTGAACTAATTTTGATTAAGAGTTTAGACTCCAACTTCTGAACTGTATTTTGAGCACCACATTATTTTATCACTGAGTTAACTATGTGCTGATTCTTCTTATTCAAACTTTTAGATAACAAAAGCTCAGTGATCTCAAGAACCTATAAAATATGAAGGTACAATAAGAAATGTAGTATTAAACAATATTTAATAATGTATAAATAACTAGGAACTTCTAGGAAAATATAATTATTTGTTTGTAAGGTATAAAAGAAATTTGAGTTTAACTTTAGGACCACAAGGGAAAATGTGTGATTCTTATAGTAAGTTAGATATGCCTATTTTAATTAAAAAAAAATACATGGAACATGTACCTTATCCATTTAGTGTACCCTGGGATGAGATTGAAGATTTTATTCTGGACTCTTGATCCTTTTGGAAATTTTGTGAATTATCAAAAAGAAAATAGTTTCATCATTAGTAGAGTCTAAGGATTTAAATCTAATCCAAGGGTGATTTGATGCTCCATATCAGGAAGAAAATTGTCCTAGATTATTGCCAAGAACTGCTTTATACTACATAAAGCTTGATTCTAGTTTTGCTCCAAATATAAAGCGTCATCAGAACATTTTTATAAATGTGCAATGATCCTTTATGAAAAGGAAGTAAACCTGAATAGTTGTGAATGATTACATTCTGGGGAGAAGCTAGTCTGCAAATAATCATTTTTACTTTGCAATTTTGTGCCTTAAGGCCCTTAATTTGATAGATAATAGAGGCCATACAGGCAAAGCATATCTATTCACTGACTCTATTTCAGATTAAAAAATTTATAATGATACAGATAGGAACAGATTCAGATTACAAACAGCTCTAAACAATTGACTCTTTGTCAAAACCTACATTAAATATAAGTGCGTACTTCTTTAAAAATTTTATTTATAAATTTCTAAATATAACATTATTTTTTGTCATTCTATTTGTCATTTCACTGCTTGTCCTTTCTATTTGAATATTCATTGATTCTAGAAAGTTAAAGGACTAGGCTTAAATTCATGTGATTCTACCCTTAAATTTCTTACTTTGAATCCTCTTAAGAAAATATCTGAGTATCTATCCTACTTATGTGAACTATTTCTTTAATCCTTATAACAACCCTGTAAAATAGGTACTGTTTAATCACCACTTTTAGAAGAGGAAACCGAGGCACACAGGTTAAACGATACAATTGATAAGGTAACTTGTTGAGCCAGGATTGGAATCCAGGTAGTTTAGCGCTGCTGCTGCTGCTGCTGCTGCTAAATTGCTTCAGTCGTGTCCCAACTCTGTGCGACCCCATAGACGGCCGCCCACTAGGCTCCTCTGTCTCTGGGATTCTTTAGGCAAGAATACTGGAGTGGGTTGCCATTTCCTTCTCCAATGCATGAAAGGGAAAAGCGAAAGTGAAGTCGCTCAGTCATGCCTGACTCTTAGAGACCCCACGGACTGCAGCCCACCAGGCTCCTCTGTCCATGGGATTTTCTAGGCAAGAGTACTGGAGTGGGGTGCCATTGCCTTCTCTGAATTTAGCGTTAGAATTTGAAATCTCAGCTACCACATGACACTGCTTATAATTTTATTTCAATAAAAATCAAGAAACTCTTTTAAAAAATTATTTAAAATGCAAATTGTTAAACTTAGGTACTCCCATTTGTTCCGTCAAATGCCAGTGCTAAGCTCTCATGATGTATAGGCGTAGGTGATTCCTGCACAAAAATCTGGAGGCTAAATTCAACCAAGCCCTCAATCTTGGTCCCCCTACCTTCTGGCTGTGTGAATTAGGTAGATTATTTTATATCTCTAAGCCTCAATTTCCACATCTACAAAGTGGGAATGACAATTACTGAACATACTTCTCAGGGTGACTGTGAGGAATTCCTGAGACAAACTATATGTCAATGTATTGTTGTTTAGTCGTTAAGTCATATGTTGTTATCCATTATCATAGGTTTAATAATCGCAAATTTTGGGTTTATGTGGCTGTTTACTGATTTACCTACTAACATTCAGTTCAGTCCAGTTCAGTTCAGTTGCTCAGTCGTGTCCGACTCTGTGACCCCATGAATCGCAACGTGCTACCATTAGTTTACCTTAATTACCATAGTGAAATAAATGAGGATACATTAAATTGAGAAAATGACATTCTCATCTATTTCTGTTAAAAATAGTTTAAATTTCAGTGTTTACTATATAGATGCCCCCAACTTAACTCTAGTAAATATGTTGGTAATTGTAGTAGGAGCATTCTGTAAATAGTGGCAAGGTCATCACACCATGGACGTGTTGGTGGTGGTGATTGTAGCAGTGACCAGAGCAGGGCAACACTTAGATTAGTTCATCTTTTACATATTGCATAGGGACATTATAAACGCAAATGCAATTATTATCAATGCATTTATAAATCTGAAATGTTTAGTGAATAATGAATATAAATTTTATGCATAAATGTATCTTACACATAAAAATCATATCTATAAAGGGAATGCTTAAGCTTGTAAGTATTAAATAAAAGATAATATTCTTATATAAATATTCCTCTAGTGAAACACAAGTCTTTAAATATGATTTGATTAGTTCTAATGGAGATTTTCCTCATTTTCAAAGTAAACTCAAGGGGAAAAAAATCATCCTGCAGTCTTGAATCTTCTTTTTACTTTTGCCAATCATCTTGTACTTTAATCATCAGAGATGGCCTTTGGAATCTGGTAGTCATTCATTCTTTTGCCCCAGGCTACCCAATTGTGAAGACAGCCTGGATTTTTTTATATACTTTAAAAAATATTTTTATATAAAAATTTTTACTTTTTTACTGTATATAAAAACTTTTTACTTTTTTATATATATTTTTATATATACTTTTGTTATCTTTTCATAATACAGTTTTTTCTTAAGCTTCCAAACTCTTTGGTAAATAGCAATTCCATTCCTTTTCTAGATTTGCCTATAGGCTTCATTTATTATTACTTTTTTTTCAGTATCATATTCAGCTTTGGTTCTCTAGTAAAGTAGATTATCTTCAGAAAAATAGTCTATAGGTAGTCACTCTATGAATAAATAAAGTTCATGTAATTTAATCTAGGTTTAAAAAAATAGTCCTTATTCAAGTAATATTTTGTTAGAGTCATGTATTTCCAAGTCTGCTTATTCTAGAATCAGGATCTTGACTTTTACGTTGAGTTAGACTCAGACAAGATATTCCATCCATAGCAACACCTTGAAGAGTGTTCTAATTTAAGAGTTTATAAAGACAATGAAAACACTAATTGAAAATGATTGAATTTCTACTGTACAGTAAAAATTGTTTCTACTTTATAATTCAGTTAACTTGGGCACATTCAACAATATATATGCAGTCCATTAATGCTTCTTCACTAAGTGCAGAAACCCTAATCTGAGGTGGCAGTCCAGCATAGCTGAAGTTCTTTATTACATGAATTAAAAACAGAAGCTTCGAAATAGAAAAAGGAATAGAAATTTGTCCTTTCTCTGTTAAGAATTATCATTAAGCTCCTTAGGTATGTTATTTACCATCTCAAACTCTCAGTTTCCTAATTTATAAGATGTAGAGAAAACCAACCTCTTCATAGAAATGCAGTGAGCAGTTGATCAGATAGTGTAGACATTAGTAGATGGTCTTGATTAATCAGCATTCAATACATTCCAAATGTTGTTACCTGGAACCTTGTCTATGTAGGTACAAACTGAATTTGTCTTTTTCTGGATTTTTGCTAACCTTCTAACTCCTATCAGTTCAGTTCAGTTCATTTCAGTCTCTGAGTCATGTCCAACTCTTTGCAACCCCATGAACCGCAGCATGCCAGGTCTCCCGGTCCATCGCCAACTCCCAGAGTCCACTCAAACCCATGTTCACTGAGTTAGTGAAGCCATCCAACAATCTCTTCCTCTGTCGTCCCCTTCTGCTCTTGCCCTCAATATCTGACTCCTATAGTGATCTTTGAACTGTATGCACACAATGCAGTCCTCCTCCTTTTTCAATTTACTTATCGTAAATTTAGGGTTTCCCTGGTGGCTCAGAGGTTAAAGCGTCTGCCCACAGTGCGGGAGACCTGGGTCCGATCCCTGGGTCGGTAAGATCCCTTGGAGAAAGAAATGGCAACCCATTTCAGTATTCTTGCCTGGAGAATTCCATGGACGGAGGAGTCTGGTGGGCTACAGTACACGGGGTTGCAAAGAGTCAGACATGACTGAGCGAGCAACTTACCTTAAATTTTCTGAAAGCCTAAGAACTTTTCTGCTTTTTAAAGTGCCTTGAAAAAAATGTCTGCCTCAGTTTTACTTATATATTCAGCTTGGAATGTGAGGTCTCTTTCAGGGCATGCCAACCCCCAATCAGTCTCTATCAGATTTCCTGGGTCTAGAACTTGCCCTCAGCAATTTCTCCTATGTGTGATAATAGGAGTGAGCAATATTGGCTTTCTGTTGTTTGAAATTTGTTTTTCTTTGTATTTATTCCACATGAATATGAACTTTAACATATTTATGTGGAATATGAGGGGCAGTGAAGCCCGGCATGCTGCAGTCCATGGGGTCATGAAGAGTCAGACATGACTTGGCGACTGAAGAGAAACAACAATGAATTTTAACAAAAATTTCAAATATACGCAGACTGCATATTTCTCTTGAAACTTTTACTAGGCCTTGTTTTTTTTCACAGTAGTCAGTTATACAGATTCACCATTTTACAAAGTTTAACAGTGACTTTATAAGGACAATAATAAAACTCCATTTTTATACTTATCAATACCAAGTTTTCCCAATGTAATGACCACTACAATTTACTTATTTTGTTCTGCATTCTTTTCCCCAAAGCAGTTTAATAAATTCTATTTGAATATAAACTTGTCTTTCTTTTTAAGCATTAACTGTGACAAAAAAGTCTGTGTTTTTAATGACATTTTAGCTACTATTCTAAAATCAGGTTGAAAACGACTTCCACTAAAAACTAAAGCAAAAATTTTATTGTCAAATAACAATGTCCCATCAGATAAGAAAAGAGAACAGTAGACTTTATTTGTCTCAGTATGAAATTAAAATTCTTACTGAAACTTTTAAAGACTGAGTTAAGAATACTTAAAATTATTTAACTAAAAAATTGAAAGTATAATTTTAATAACCTTGTAACATG
>SJYA01001375.1:291963-362910 GCA_006410615.1 Neotragus moschatus | reverse complement strand
TAATTAACATATTATATAAAAATAAAATATAAAAGAGGAAATTTTAGATGATATTCAATAATTAAATTTTAAAATAATTTATAAATGAAAATTTGATTCTATACATGTCAATAAAATGCATATATTATACATTTCTAATAACCATGGTAATAACTAATGTAAAATTTAAGCAAATAATTATTCATTCTGTGGAAATTTTTTGAAAAGTGTATATTAAAATGCCTTTGACTTAAACATTGGTAAATATTTTGTATCAACCTTAAGGGCTATTCTAAAAGGATAATAAATAACTGAAGGGATTGAATCTTTATGCAGTGTTAATGCAAAAATTTTCTTGAGAGAAAATATAATTCAAAGATATTATATCAACTTGCATACCTTAGTAAACATGACATACTGTGGCCAAGGGGCATAGTAATAAATACCAATTTTTGTTCTATGGCACTAGCTATTTTTATATTGAACTTACTGTTCACTAAATACTAGCTCCAGGAGATAAGCAGAGCTTACTTTACTGAAAAAGTCTCTAATATCAAGTTTTTGTTTCCATTTACCTCTTTCTTATTGAATTAAAATGAAGAATGTTCAATGACCTCCTGGGCTCTGTGACACTTCTGTCTTTTTCAAAAATTAATTAGTGACTCAAAGGCTGAATCAGCCTTCTTCCAAGTAATTTTCTTGTTCTTCAGAAAGTTAACTTCTCTACTCTCATTATCAATGTCCTTTGCCTTGTCAGCAACATTTAAAACATTATCCATTATTTCTGCCTCACTAGCACAATGTCAATGGGAGGGGATGAGACCCTTTCTGCTGAACTGATCCCAGTGGCAGGGTTAATCAAAGTGGCAGGAACAGGTATGTCAAACAATCCACTGTGGAGATAATCAGGCAGACGGGTCAAGTTATCAGGTACTGATGGTGACAAAGAGATGGAGAGCTGTCAGTAGAGCTTTTAGGATACAAGACACCAGAATTAAGCTACCAAAATTATTTCCATGATAAGATAGAGTATCCAGATGAATGGAAAGATTAGGAAAACTAGAAGCTGGTTTAAAGATTGAGATTAGGACCAGAACCTCAGTTCAGGTTCACAGACTAGAACAAGGTAAGTAGAACCTACTAGGAAAGGGTATCTGAAGTTCTTTTTTTAAGTTTGTCTACGCTGAGAATTCTCTTACATCTGAGTTCCCCTGACAGAGTCATCTGCTTACCCAAACTCCTTGTCCTAAGTTACACACCACTGTTTTGTGCCACAACACACTGTTTTAACTTCCAGTACAATTTGTGTGCATGCATGTGCACTCAGATGTGTCTGACTCTTTGTAACCTCATGGACTGTGGCCTGCCAGGCTCTTCTGTCCATGGAACTTTCTAGGCAAGAATATTGGAGTGGGGTGTCATTTCATACTCCAGGGGATCTTCCTGACCTAGGGATCAAACCCATGTCTTCAGTATCCTCTCCGTTGGCAGGCAGGGTTCCTTAACAGTATGGTGAAAGTGTCCAACTCAGTTGTGTCCAACTCTTTGTGACCCCATGGACTGTACAGTCTGTGGAATTCTCCAGGTCATAATACTGGAGTGGGTAGCTGTTCCATTCTCCAGGGGATCTTCTCAACACAGAGATCTAACCCAGGTGTCCAGCATTGCAGGCAGATTCTTTACCAGCTGAGCCATTAGGGAAGCCCTACCAGTACAGTATCTATGACTAAATATACACTCTTCTCTACACTTCACATTGTAAACTCTTTTATTTAAAAAGGTGAAAATTGTCCCTTAGCATCATTATGCCCAGAAAATTCTACAAACTTAGTAGCAAGTAGCAATTCTTAACGTTTAACTTCAGATAGAGTACACAAAGATTAAAAGCTATAAAATATATGAAATAATATTTTATATATAAATTTCTCTGACTATATAACAGTAACAAAATCTGGACTGTGACTACTTTAGTTAAACAGTGTTCTTTAACTCTGCAATATTTTTAAGAAGAAAAACTATGATCAAATATGAAAAACATTGCTACATTAATTTTTGTTAGCATATACATGAGTTTTTAGTTTGTTTTTCTTAGCAATTTTCCTGAACTTTAAATAAAAATAGTGTATGAAAAAGAATGATAGAAAAACAAAGATAATGAGAGAAAAATAATAAACTCTCCCTTCCCTGATGTAGCTTTTTTCTTAAGTTAACACTGTATTCTGTCTCTGATAATTTGGCTTCAGTTTTCTGTCTCTTTTTCCAATTGACTCTTGCCATCTGTCCACTATTAATTTTTACCTCATTCTGCTATACATTTTAAGCTCACTGTAACCCAATTCTGTGAATTATAGATAGAAAGTGATGGAAAACCAGAAGACATAGAACCTAGTACCCAAGTATAAGAACCCTTAGAGATGAAGGGGCAGATGCAGCATTAGGCCAAGGGACAGTGACTTTGGTCTTCCAGACTAGATTATCTGAGAGACTGAGGGTAAGGATATGATAAGGAGTGTATTGATTGCTTGGTGTGATGATATTCTACTTGAGAAAGGGTGAGGTTGAGTGAGGTTTATTGAAGAAAATGCAAGCAAGAGATTAGAGGAGAAAGTAGAAGCAGATGTTTCAAGTGATAACTAGTTTGGGACAGAAAGAAAAAGATATGAATGCAGATGATAGAAGGACAATAGATGGATAGGTGATAATGAGCATGTGCGCGCGCACACAGACAGACCTCTTGGTGGGAGATATACTGGAATCTGGATAGGGAGAGAAAAATATGAAGTTTAAGTACCCTCTTCAGGTGTTTCAAATAGAGGTGCACCTTTTTGTCTCACTACTGAGAATGACTACCCTTAAGACTATTTGCATTTGCAAATCTCAAGATTTTGTCTGATGGAATACTGTATGTAAGAGTAGTCAAACTGAATTTATCCCCTTAAAAATTAGGAAGACAATTCATGAACAAATACTAAGCTAGAATATCACAAGTATCATAAATAAACCAATCTCAGTAGCATTGTAAAACTATTCAGGATCTGGATTGCATTCAGAAATGAGGTTTCTGAAAAGGGCACAAAATTATATTGCAGCTCCATGGTTTATTCATTCTTTTTGATGGATTATAGTAGCTTTCTAATATTGTCTGTGTTTAACATGACAAAATTGTACTTGAGGAAAAAATCATGGCTTATTCAATCTCATTTGCTCATAAAAATATTTGAAAATTCCAATTAAGATTGGGACAGAGATGTGCCAATTTTTAATCTCCTTCTTAAAACTAGTTTTATAAAAGTGTTCCAAATGAATCATACACAGAGTATAACTTTCATTGGCAACTGGCAATTTTCAGTGCTTCAGAATTTTTAAGAAGATGCTTTTTATATTCTAAATTTTGCACTTATGGAAAAATTAATACAGTAATCCTTAATAATCTTATTTTCACAGATTTTAGTCCATGTGTGATTATCTCCTACAGCACTCTTAAAGCTGATGCCTGTTTTGTTTTTTCTTAAGTTACTTTTTGTTCATTATTGGCAAATATTTATGAAATGCATGTGTGGTAGAAGCTGCTATTTGTCTTCCAAGTGCTAGTCTCTTTTTCTTTGGTAACATCTCCTTATTATTAGGTAGGAATGTGAAAACTTTGAGAATAACGCTATGATGCCCAATCCTCACTGAAGCTATAGGGTGTGTAAGCAATCAAGCTTCTGCCAGTGGATTGTGAAAACAAATGATACATGCCACTTCTAGGAAATACGTCAAAAAAGAGGAATTGTATCTGATTCCTTTCACTCCTTTTCTTCCTGTTAATTGCAATTACAGACATGTTGATTGGAACTGAAAAGCCACTCAAAATCCAAGCATGGGGTATATTAGAGGAAAAGGTAGATAAAAATACCAATTGATATTATTAGCGCAGATCATATCAGTGCTGGAATGCCAATGTGGGCCTCTATGTGAGAGGAAATAAATTTTAATCTTGGTTAGACCAGAATTTCTTTCACTGACAGTTTCACTTAATCCTAAACAAGTGGTTTGGAATGTGTCCTGTCCTTCAGATAGCTCTACTACTTTTTCTTAGGAAGTGGAACAGAAAGAGAGCAGATAAACACTTTTGTTTGGTAACTGGCAACATTATAGGAAAATCTGAACTTGTAAATGCTCTGAAAACTGCTGGGGTATTTTATTTGATGACAGTTGTTGCTGCTGCTGCTAAGTCGCTTCAGTCATGTCCGACTCTGTGTGACCCCACAGAGGGCAGCCCACCAGGCTCCGCCGTCCCTGGGATTCTCCAGGCAAGAGTACTGGAGTGGGGTCCCATTTCCTTAGATACCTTCTAATCCTTGTTTACCCTCCTCCTCACTGATGACTTCTCAGTCATTTCTCACTGCTACTTTTCCTATAGATGCTCCTCTACTTTCTGAGGTATTTCTAATCAAATTATTTAATTCAAATCTCATGTCAATTGTTTTCTTCCTTGTCTTTTTACTTTTATTCTATTTATTATTTCTACTTTCCTTGAGCTACCTTTATATTCTTTGATTTTGTAGACATTGTTCCATTAGAGTTAGAGGGTTTTATTTTGTTTTTTCATTTGACAAAAAGACCCATCACATCTCAACACCTTCAGTCAGTTTTGCTGAATTGATTCCCAGCTCTTGACTGTGACACTATCATTCTTTATCTACATCTCTCTGTCTGTGTACCTTGCTCTCCTAATTCATTTTCTCCCCAAATTGAATACACTGGACATCTGCAAAAAGAATAATTTGTATGTCTAAAATATTTTAAGTGGCTATCATAGACATTGGGGGTGCTTTTTAAAAATCATTCCTATTTTACAAATTCCTATTTTGCAAATCCTGGTGATGCTACTCTAAAAATATAAAATCTTATTATTTCTTTAATAATTACCTAATATTGGCTGATATGTTACATAAAATAATTGACCTATCCTCTACAACTGAATCACAGGCCAAAGGGGTAAAAAGGTATAAATAGTAGCAGGCTGTTTCAGCAGAGTCTTGAAAATGTTTAAATATTTGAGGTTGGTTTAGAAAGAAAACAGAATTATAAAACACACAGTTCTATGGATATGTAACTTAGTGACATTTTAAAAAGAAAAAGCAGTTTTAGTGGACTATAAAGAAGGAGAATCTAGGAGAGATAAACTTATCAGTAAAAGAGCAATTCTTTGAAATTTAATTTGTTACATGGCCTATATGTTGAACAAGTCCAAACTAAAATATAGCATCCTGATAAAGCCATATTATTTGATTTCGGGTAGTCAACTCAAAATCAAAATGGGGGAATACTGTTGCCAACCATGGTCTTAGCACATGATGCTGTTTTCTTATTTCATGTATTTTTCCTGACAGTTTTCCTAAGTTATTTCTCATGAGAAAAATTGAGTTAAGTCATCCCTAGAAAAGTGAGTCAAAGTATCTAAACACACAGGAGTATCATTCCATAGATGAATAAATGATAGCAGTTCTATTTCAAACATGCCAGATGCTATACATTTTCTGGAAAGGATCAGGATTTCAGGTCTTTAGTGAGACTTCCTGCTAGGCTGAACATCTGTTCCTAATATATTGTGCACTTGCTTGTAAGCCTAAGAATGCTAAGGCAATTAGAACATCTTGGTTGTGTTTTCCAATAGTGCACAGACAAAAAGAGATGTCATTTTGGAGTACTGAGCAGATAAGGATTCAACATTCAGCCACCATCCAAATATCTACTACCTTGTTTCTCTACTCTTCTCTTTTATCACGTGTTAAAATTTTTCACAAAAATATAATTCAGTTCAGTTCAGTTCAGTCGCTCAGTCGTGTCTGACTCTTTTATCATGTGTTAAAATTTTTCACAAAAATATAATTGACCTATTACTTAATGAAAAGCATATGATTTCATCCCTGAAAGAAATGAACAACCAATGATGGGGATATACACAAGAATAACTTTCACATATGCAAAAACATTTCTACCCTTTTAAGTGTTTTAATTTTCTTGGTCATTTTGTCTGAATTGTTTTTCTATACCATTGAAATTATGAAGTAATGAATATAATTAGTATAACCTTATAGGGCATGTGGAATTGATTGCTTTGTGAAATTGGTCTTCCATTTAAATATTCCTCTTCATCCATTAGTTTATATCTGGTCATTTACCAAATTCTTTCTGACTTTTTCCTAACCAATGACCTTTTGTCTATAAATACTACATTAAAAATTCATATATTCTATTGAGAAATCTCCAAACAAGCACTATAATGAACATGAAAAGCAATCAAGTCAATGTACATTATTTGCAAATAAAAGAAAGTTTTTAACTACTGAGACATAGCCCCTTTATTAAACTCTCTAAATTATCAGTAATGCAGATTCAAAACAATAGGAATGCAATTCTTCCCTTAGGCAGTACCTGATTAAGCAAATTTTATTCAATTAATTGAGTCTATATGTAAGGTATATCTGTAAAATCCTGATATTATAAAAAGTTTATAACATAGTTTCCTTTTGTAAAGAAAAGATGTTTAAAATTATAGGTACAGGAGAGATAACAAGATCATTTTTTCCAAGTACCATAATTATGCTTAGGTCATTATTGTTTGATTTACCATATTATCTTTGACAATGTGTTTCATACATTCATTTTGAGTTTAATTCAGACAAAAAGCATGATATTTCACTAAAACTAAGGGCTGGAAATGAGTTTTCAAGATTTTTGTTTACAATGATGCTCACATACTTAGGGACCAGAATCAATATAAAGCACAGCTGGGAAATAAGTTTGTGAAAAATATACTATATTTTAGCTTCTCAGACTGAGAAAACAGAAGGTCTTTCAATAGTTCTGACCATCTTAGATGTGTGAAACATTTGTCTAGCTTTTATATAATTATAATATCCAACTGCTCAAGGGAAGAAGAGATTTGGTTGGTGAAATCCAGTCTTATGTGTCAACATTCAGAATAGCTTGGAAGATTATTACAGCACATAAATGATTAGAAAACAAATAAAGATATAGTAAAAAAATATATATATTATACTATGAAACAGCTTATTTAAACTGATGATTCTCATGAAATAAATTTAAAACAGAATAACAGCTGCACCAAATCATGTGCGTTGGTAAAAATGTGTGTGGTTTGCGTACATTTCCCCAAATGGTCCAACTCAGAGAATAATGTTTCAGTAATTAGCAGCAACCAAGAGGGAAAAATCCAAAATAGATTATCACATCAAGTGTAATATCTTCATTAGGGTGTAAGAATAGTAACAGGATTGTTCTATAATAAAGAGCACAATTGTCAAGATCCCTAATATATAGTCCAGTCTATTTACTGTGTCTAGGATAAACATAATTTAATTTTTCAAACCGACCTGGTCTTTTCCCATCATTCTTATTATATCAATTATTTTTAATATAGTCTTAATATATCAATTATTTATAGCTTTACTTGAAATAGTAAAACTTCGAAAACCTGAAAAATTTAAATATATAGAAATAAGTGGAATTCTGCATATTTTTAATTTAGCTTTTCAATTGGGGTAGGTGTTCTTTATTTTATTACTTTCAAAGAGTATTTAGTTTTAGATTGTATAAAGAGGAAAACTTGATTCACTTATTTTCTGAGCACAAACAAGTCTTGGATAAAACTAACTTCAAAATTTAACTTCAAAAAGAAGTAACATTTGGGAAATTAACTGCAAGAGAATTAACTCCTTTGAATGAATTAATGTCCCTTTTCCTGAATGATTCATTTAAGGATATAGAGAAAAATACAGATAATTCTGTTGCCTTATGTCTATGTTGAGTATACATGAAGAATGGGAAAGAAGCCAGAATGCTGGAAACAAAAACAAAAACAAAAGTCTTGATTAAAAAATAAGTTTCATAAGAAATCACTAATGTTCAATCTTATTTGTCTTTTAATGGGGTTATTATAAGAAGCCATTCACAAGCATATCTAGATTTTTTGGCTAAATATTTTTCAAAGTCTTTTAGAATAAATGTGAAGAAAGTAGAGTATGGCAGCTAGAAGAAAATACTCCCTTTTAATAGTTCTTTGTTTTTGAAAGCTTTCCTCATCATACTCAATTATTTATTTAAATTATTTGACCACACCTCTGGGCATGTAGAATCTTATTTCCCCAACTGGAATCAAACTCATGAACCTACATTGGCAGCGCAGTCTTAAACCACTGGACCACCAGGGATGTCCTAAAAATACTCTTAAGTAGATTAATAATTGAATGAAAATCTTGCCATATGAATGTCTCAGTGTCATTTTGAAGAGAAATCTTATCACTATCCTTTTCAAAAATTTTATCCAAGACTTGTTTGTGACACCGCTGGCATGCTTACATAGGTTTGGGTTGGCACAAAGCTGGAGGGCACAGCTGATATTCAGAAAGCATAATTGAATGCAAAATATATATATACTTTTACAAGTTCAGTTGAAGGTTCATACCTAATAAAAAGAAATTTCATAAAGATAACTGTTAATCCCTGGTGGTGGTGGTGGTGGTTTAGTCACTAAGTTGTATTAAACTCTTTACAACCCCATGGACTGTAGGGGATTTCCCAGGCAAGAATACTGCAGTGGGTTTCCATTTTCTTCTCCAAGGATTCGTTCCAATCCAGGGATGGAACCCACATCTTCTGCTTGGCAGTGGATTCTTTACCACTGAACTATCTGGGAGGCCCAAATGTCAATTCCTTCTTTGTTGCAAACTCCACTGAAAAACTAAAAGGATTAGGGAAATGCTGTTCTAAAACTGTGAGGCAATCAGAGAAGGTTTCTTCTACCTCTGAAGTTAAATAATCATACACTTATTATACCGTATACATTTGGAAATTGTTTGGAAAGCAGTTGTAAGTAAAACTTTTTCTAGCTCCTTGAGCATCAGGGTGAATGAAAAAGATTTATTGAAATATTTTATATGAAAAGATTACTGTTTGATCCCTGACTCTCTCCAGGATGATCACAGTATAACTCTACTTGGAGAAAAAAAAAAAAANCCAATAAATTGGACAACGTGGAAGAAATGGACAAATTCTTAGACAAGTACAACTTTCCAAAACTGAACCAGGAAGAAATAGAAAATCTTAACAGACCCATTACAAGCATGGAAATTGAAACTGTAATCAAAAAATATATATATATATGTTTAAATGATAAAAAAAAAAATAAAACTCTTCCTCTATTGCAAGTTCATTTTAATGTTGGAGAAAGAATATGTCTGCTTTTACTTTTATAGAAACTGGTTCTACTATAGAAGATGTATTGTGTTCCTTTTACTCAAGGAGACAGAGTAACTGGAATAATCATTTTAATGCATATCAAATATAAATGTATAATCATAATTTTGGTACTAGAAACCATTTTCAGGTATTTTAAAAAATCTAATTTTTAAGAAAACAAGTTTTCATGTTGGCAATAAGGTCAGCTGGAATTGGACTAATTGAAAATGATATTTTTCAAATAAAATTGTGCTTACTTTTGAGGAAGCAATCAAAAGAATCATAACAAAGTAATCATATTGACCTTATAAGAACATTCCTCCCAGTGAAGAACTAAGTTTAAAGTTCTTAAATAACCAAATTAGGGACCTTTAAGAGAGAAAGAGGAAAAGAAAAAAAAAAAACCTGGCCAAATGACGACTAATTAGAATGACAGGCATTCTTCTGACTATGGAGGAGTCACAGTATCTAAGCAGTAAAAATAGTGTCTCATTAGTCTTTTAAACATTATTCCCAAGTTTCCATGAAATTGATATTTAATCACTTTCCCAGGATATAGGAAGCACTTATTACACTAGGAAGACATGGGGAGTGAAAAGTTTATAAAATTTCTGTCAATCTCTTCTCAATTTGAAGAATGATTCATTATAATGGGCCACTGGTGGCAGAGGGATGCTGAATGGGAGGAGTGAAGTAATTAACTTCACTTCCTATTTTATTGATGGCATTTTCTGGGTACTGAGATTAGATGGTGTATCTGGGGGAAGGTACCCTGTGGATCATGCTGTACGGTATTCTAAACTACATCTAAATCATATCTATGGATGTGTTCCTCACAACTCTAGGTAGCAATTTTATGAAACTTGGGCTATATTAAAGTATTTGGAGACTAAGTTTGTTGCTCAGAATAGTATATGAAGATAGAATTAGTGTCTAAATGAAGAAAACATGTGTCTAAATTACAGTACAATTCTACAAGGAACAAAAATTGACCTTAAGAAGACAGAGCACAACAATTTCCTTTTTAAAACTGCCATTGCATTTAATCACTGATTTGGTTTTTTTTTTTTTTTTTTTTTTTAAGTATGGCTATAGTTTTAGAAGGTTTCAGTATGTTTTACTGTTAATAGATGCTTAAAATAAAAGTATGGTTGTAAGAGCTATTTAATTTGTCATTAAAATTTAGCTTCGTGTGCATATATAAGAAAAGTCAATCTAGCAACCTCCCCTCTCCTACTCCTGAAATATTTTCCCAGACCAAAGAAAATAGAAAAGAATAAACATCCTAAGTTCTTTCATTCCATTAATAATTTAGCAAACAGTATTTATTTCATGAACAAAATATAATTTTCATAAGAATGGTATGATGATCGTTCTTTGTTTTTATTTTCTATCCTAATAAAAAGTCTTTCTTTTATACTCTCAAGAGAAATATAATCATGGCATATTTACCATACTTCGTATTGTTGACTTTATCTGTTTTCAGTTTCCCATTCTAAGAGTCCCTGGGCATTTCCTGCTAAACTAGTATGGGCTTTGTCCTTCTAGAGCTCATGTTCTAATGTGGGTAAGGACAGAAAAACCACGGTAAAACAAGCAGCGAGTACTTTTCCAGCAGATTTTACAGCTTCTTCCACAAGCATTAGAGCCTTTAGGACAACTGTTCATCTTAGGCTCAGGATTGAATAGTATCAACAAATATTTTAAAATCTTTATTTGAACAAATATTCAAAAATCTTCAAGTATTTCTTTTAATATGGCCCAGTAGAATGTATTATTCTGAAAATCAGAAAACAGTTTCTCTTATAGTTACACTAAGTAAAATTGGATAAAAATGACACTAAAATATACCTAGGTAAAACAGAAAGGTTGATTTTTGCCATATTGAAAAAAAGGGAATTTATAAAAATTCCACCTGAAAATTGCATTGTTGCTTAAAATTCCCTCCAAATACTTTTGTATAAGCATTTTATACATTTCAAAATTTAAAATAAAATGTATAATATTCTTTATAACTATTCAATATCTGTGACAGTATCATAGTATTATAAAACCTTCTCTATACTGTACTATAGCCTTTACAAATCATATGCTGAAAGCAAGACCTAAATTTCACAATGTGCATTCCAATTTTCTATTAAGTGAGAACCCTCTAAAGACCACAAAGGGGCCAAATTATCTAAAATATTAAAGGCTTATTATATTTCTACTAAATTATCAATTTTGTAAAACAATTAAACAGGGAAAGCCAATTAGTGTAAAAGTGGTCTTCAGAGTATAATCATTAGTTAGAAGCTCGTTTGATAAGGTTAGGTCCAAATCTAATAAGTTAAACCCCCAGCAGAACCATAATAGAGCCTTAGTGGCAGTTTTTAAGAGTCTTATTCTCTAAATAGAAGCCACAAGAAATTAAGGAAATTGGGAAAAAAAAAAGGTTATTTTTGCCACAATCAACAAAATCTCTATAGAGCTATGTCAAGTAAGAATCAGGGTAGTTTCTTAATTACAATCACTAGAAAGTTATTATATTATGAATCAAAATTATTATTAGTTCTAGTTTCTTCCAATAAAATACTAAAGATTATAGGTTAAAGAATTATTAGAAGAGACAAAATATATAATAAAGCAAATACTTTTTAACTTTAGGGAAAATGAAAGAACAGTAATACAGTGAGAATGTACAAACCTGATTTACATGATTATCACTATTGCCCCAGCTAGCTCTGCCTTGTTTATATTTCAGAAATATTCTTTAAGTAAAAATAAAACAAATTAAGGGAAAAGTTAGGTGGTTTATACAAATATATCTGTTTACATAAGTGTGCACTCATCTAAATATTGGAACAAAATTTCTGGATTACTAAATCAGTTATTTATTTTGCATAAAGAAATTGATCATTTTCAAGAGAAGAAGATGCAGCCTACTAAGTGCTAACCTATTGGCCTATTTGAATAAAGAAAAAGTCAACCATTCTAGAATACAGGATGTAAAAATATATATGTGTATGTATGTATACAAAGATTAAAGTAAGGCAGCCGTATTTTATTTTAATTTTGTTCCAGCTACTTACATTTTACTTAACTATTGATGAATAGACATGAGTGAAAAAAGATGTACTAGAGATCAGAAAAATAATATTTTTGGTTCACATATTCTTCAAAAAAACTTTTATAACTTCTGTTCTTTGAATTCTAAAGGAAGCAGATCATTGACATAATCTGGTCATCTACCCATCACTACATTCACATTAAAAAATAACAGATTGATCCTTATGGAACATTGGCTGATAACACCATCTCTTGTACAATCCTACACAAAAATGATTACTTTCAAGGTTGTATAAGCCTTATAAACTATTATCTGCCCCCTCCTATTCCTTTATTTTCAATTCTTCATGTGCATATACTTTGTGATTAACTCTTAAATACTGCCATAATTAATTCATCTATTTTAGCATCTTCATTTTGAAGTATAAATCTTTGTTATATTAAATTTTTGAGTGGCTATTTTGTTCTTTTTTTGATAACAGTAGTCTGAAGCTACATCTTATTAATATATTTGCGTATATAATCAACCAGATCCCTTAGGTAATTAAAAAATAAAATAAAATGACCATCTGTTGGTACAACTTCATAATTTGAGTGATATACGCAGGTGAAAGGTTAACATAGAAAAAATTGGACACAGTGCATGAACACAAAATAAATTATTACATGGCCAGGTAATTTTATTGCTCCCATTTAGTTAATTATGCTGTATATCAAACTAATAGTTAAATAGGCAAGCTCCTACTTCAGTGTCCTATTCATACAAGTATAAATTGCTCCATACATCTAGAATTGTGATTAGGCATAAATCTCACAGCAAGGTATAATAACAAAATATAATTTGCCTCACTACTTGAAAACTTCACAAATACACTTTCAAAAGAAATCACATTAATTCTAGCAATCATAGCTTAATAAATTTAAATACCTCAATGCATAGAAAAATATATTTCTGTTAATATGTGGCTGTATGACAGGTTTCCTCAAAACTTAGTGACAAAGACAACAACCTTTATTTGCTCTCAATTCTGTAATTTGAGCACGACAGCTCATCTGTGTTCCATATGGCATCAGCAGGGTAGCTTTCCTGGAGCTGAGTAATCCACTTCTTTAATGGCCTCCCTCTCATTTCTGGAGAGTTAGCACAGGCTGCCAACTGGGAACTCAACTGAGGCTGCTGTCCAGGGTCTTTGGTTATTTTTGGTTATTCATGGTTTCTCCAGTTGAGCAGATGACTTCCTCCCAGTATGTTGTAAGGGAGCCTCATGGCAGTCAGACTTTTTACATGTTGTCCAGTGTAACCCAGAGCCCAAAATATAGCCTGCTAGGCCTTCTTAAGGCTTTAGTCTTTGACAGGTACACCTTCAATTCTTCTACCTTCTCTCAGATAAAGCAGGCCAGGAGCTAAGTGGAATATAATGGGAGGGGACTGCACAGTGTATGAATACTAGGCCCTGAAATGTATAATTGACTTCCACAAATAATCCCATATACAATTTCCACAAGTGAAAACCAATATGTTTCTAGTTTATATCAATTTCTTTTCAGTTTAATGTAAATACATAGATATGATCAGTAAGGTATCCAACCTAAAATGTACTTTGTTAAAAATCAGTGATAAGTCCTGGGGCAGAATTCTATGTATTTCATCCATTTCCCCATATAATTCATTTTTTAACTCTACCCATCAAGTGTAGAATTAGCACAGTTGGCAATAGAAGAAAGCCGAAGTAGACTCACAAATAGCTGCNAAGGTATCCAACCTAAAATGTACTTTGTTAAAAATCAGTGATAAGTCCTGGGGCAGAATTCTATGTATTTCATCCATTTCCCCATATAATTCATTTTTTAACTCTACCCATCAAGTGTAGAATTAGCACAGTTGGCAATAGAAGAAAGCCGAAGTAGACTCACAAATAGCTGCGAATAGAAGAGAAGCAAAAGGCAAAGGAGAAAAGGAAAGATATACCCATTTGAATGCAGAGTTCCAAAGAATAGCAAGTTCAGTTCAGTTCACTTCAGTCACTCAGTCATGTCTGACTCTTTGCCACCCCATGAACAGCTGCGCACCAGGCATCCCTGTCCATCACCAAGTCCCAAAGTCCACCCAAATCAATGTCCATTGAGTCAGTGAGGCTAACCAGCCATCTCATCCTCTGTTGTTCCCTTCTCATCCTGCCCTCAATCTTTCCCAGAATCAGGGTCTTTTCAAATGAATCAGCTTTTCGCATCAGGTGGCCAAAGTATTGGAGTTTCAGCTTCCATATCATTCTTCCAATGAACCTTCAGGACTGATCTCCTTTAGGATGGACTGGTTGGATCTCTTTGCAATCCAAGGGACTCTCAAGAGTCTTCTCCAACACCACAGTTTAAAAGCATCAATTCTTTGGCACTCAGCTTTGTTATAGTCCAAATCTCACATGGATACATGACCACTGGAAAAACCATAGCCTTGACTAGACGGACCTTTGTCGAAAAAGTAATGTCTCTGCTTTTGAATATGCTATCTAGGTTGGTCATAACTTTCCTTCCAAGGAGTAAGCAAGGAGAGATAAGAAAGCCTTCCTCAGCAATCAATGCAAAGAAATAGACGAAACAATAGAATGGGAAAGACTAGAGATCTTTTCAAGAAAATTAGAGATACCAAGGGAATATTCCATGAAAAGATGGGCACAATAAAGGACAGAAATGGTATGGACCTAACAGAGGTAGAAGATATTAAGAAGAGGTGGCACAAATACGCAGAAGAACTATACAAAAAAGATCTTCACAACCTAGATAATTACTTTTATGATGTGATCACTCACCTAGAGTCAGACATCCTGTCAAGGGAAGTCAAGTGGGCCTTAGGAAGCATCACTATGAACAAAGCTAGTGGAGGTGATGGAAATCCTGTTGAGCTATTTCAAATCCTAAAAGATGATACTGTGAAAGTGCTGCACTCAATATGCCAGTAAATTTGGAAGACTCAGCAGAGGTCACAAGACTGGAAAAGATCCGTTTTCATTCCAACCCCAAAGAAAGACAATGCCAAAGAATGCTGTAACTATTGCATAATTGCACTCATTTCATACAATAGTAAAGTAGTGCTCAAAATCCTCCAAGCCAGACTTCAACAGTATGTGAATTGTGAACTTCCAGATGTTCAAGCTGGGTTTAGAAAAGGCAGAGGAACCAGAGATCAAATTGCCAACATTCACTGGATCATCAAAAAAACAAGAGAGTTCCAGAGAAACATCTATTTCTGCTTTATTGGCTATGCCAAAGCCTTTGACTGTGTGAATCACAATAAACTGTGGAAAATTCTGAAAGAGATGGGAATACCAGACCACCTGATCTGCCTCTTGAGAAATCTGTATGCAGGTCAAGAAGCAACAGTTAGAACTTGACATGGAACAACAGACTAGTTCCAAATAGGAAAAGGAGTACATCAAGGCTGTATATTGTCACCCTGCTTATTTAATTTGTATGCAGACTACATCATGCAAAATGCCCTGCTGGATGAAGGACAGGCTGGAATCAAGATTGCCAGGAGAAATATCAATCACCTCAGATATGCAGATGACCCCACCCTTATGGCAGAAAGAGAAGAGGAACTAAAGAGCCTCTTGATGAAAGTGAAAGAGGAGAATGAAAAAGTTGGCTTAAAGCTCAAAAGTCAGAAAACTGAGATCATGACATCCAGCCCTATCACTTCATGGCAAATAGATGGGGAAACAATGGAAACAGTGACAGACTTTGGTTTTTTGGGCTCCAAAAATCACTGCAGATAGTGATTGGAATCATGAAATTAAAAGATGCTTGCTCCTTGGAAGAAAATTTATGACAAACCTAGATAGCATATTAAAACGCAGAGACTTTGCCAACAAACATCCTTCTAGTCAAAGCTATAGTTTTTCCAGTAGTCACGTATGGATGTGAGATTTGGACTATAAAGAAAGCTGAGCACTGAAGAATTGATGCTTTCGAACTGTGGTGTTGGAGAAGACTCTTGAGAGTCCCTTGGACTGCAAGGAGATCCAACCAGTCCATTTTGAAGGAAATCAGTCCTGAATATTCATTGGAGGGCTTGATGTTGAAGCTGAAACTCCAATATTTTGGCCACCTGCTGTGAAGAACTGACTCACTGGAAAAGACCCTGATGCTGGGAAAAATTGAAGGTGAGAAGAGAAGGGGACGATAGAGAATGAAATGATTGGATGGCATCACCTACTCAATGGACATGAGTTTGAGCAAACTCTGAGAGTTGGTGATGGACCAGGGGGCCTGGCATGCTACAGTCCATGGGATTGCAAAGAATCGAACATGACTGAGTGACTGAACTGAACTGAAGTAACCTTTGGGGCCTCGTCACTTGAGAAGTTGTGGGGGTGCCCATGTTGTCTTTATCTGATTACATATGCACTCACAGCAATTCCAATTTCACACTCTGTTCCTAAAATATGCAGTATTCTTTATGTCCAACAAAAGCAATTATGCTGTTGATATAATTTCTGTCTTTAAAAAATAATTCCTTAGAATTTTATGCAAAGATGATAAATTTAAGTGTAAATATGTATTTAACAATAACTTATTAGACAAAGTTAAAATGTTCTACCCATTTTCAAGATTAGGAACTTGGAATAGTCAAGGTATCTTTGTTGCTAGTCTGAACAATGCAACTTGTATTACACCAAGGCAAAGTTGGTGGGAATACTGAATACTGACTTGAGCTTTAGATGTAGGAACACATAAAATAGGCAAATCCAGAAGCTGGGAGAGGTGAGTTAGAGGTGAAGTGAGAATTAGTACCCAAGAGAAGAGCTACAATGAAATTCAAAGCATCTAACATGTTTTGAGCCCATATTATGTATCAAGCATATCATTTATATCATTTGCCAAATTAAAGTAAGTCTGAAAACCACCACCAATTATAGTACTTACATAAAGGAAAAAAGAGATGAGAAGAGAATAAATGGCCAAGTGGAAGAGCAGGAGCAAAGTCTGAGCAAATTTCTGTAAGAGGTGTCATTATTTACAGCTTAAGCCTCATTGGTTCCTAAGGAGTTACTAGTGCATGGGCTAGAATTTATTAGAAAATATCATTGGCAACATTAGAGATCCTCACAGAAGATAGGAACTAATTTGTGGGAGTGAGCAAAGAATGTGGATTCAGACAATGAGTTTGGGGTGAGTCGGACATGACTGAGCGACTTCACTTTCACTTCTCATTTTCATGCATTGGAGAAGGAAATGGCAACCCACTCCAGTGTTCTTGCCTGGAGAATCCCAGGGACGGGGGAGCCTGGTGGGCTACTGTCTATGGGTCGCACAGAGTCAGACACAACTGAAGCGACTTAGCAGCAGCAGCAGTAGCAGTACTAATATATGGTAAAGAAAGTTATAGAAATTAGGATTCAAAGTTAGAGGAGATAATAATTAGGGAAACATAAACATAGCATCTCAAAGACAGAATCATCTTGCAAGGAATGAAAGTAGAAATAAAAAAAAAAAAATTACAAGGGGCTAGAATTGAGGAAAACAATTTGCAAAGGGAGGAGAAGGAAAAGAATGAGTGAAAAAGAAGGATTATAAACATAAAAAAACAAATATATAGTGTCATAAAGAACAAAAAATACAGAATTGTGGCCAACACTATGAAGCACGGTTAGGACTGAGGAAGGATGATGTTGTCTGTTTAGTTTTCATTTTGGAATAATAGCTTCTGTGTGATTCATTTGGATGTTTTTCTAACACATCTTATAATGGCAACAGGTCAGTTTCTTAATGTATTAATCCACTGTATTTCTCAGGCAATATTTCTCTAATGGCAGGACTGTCTAATATACTGCATATGTTTTAGCAAATTTAGTTTAATTACACAATTAAAACACTTCCTGATAGTAATATAATGACTTCATATAAGATAATTATAGTTTCTTATGCAGTTTAAATACTAACCTGAAAAATAGCATTATACAATTGAAAACAAAAAATAAACAATTAAGGATGTTCTCCCATTGTTCGTTAAAAATCACACCTTCATGGTCTTGATCACTGAAATTTATTTGGACAAATTACCCCATAGAGTAGCTGCCATAAGAGAATTTTCATAGAGGGACTATATAAATTTAAGAATATAATTATTGTTTTGATATTAAACTATACTATTGAAAATATATGAAAATTTAACTTTTAATAAATATTTACTCTTATTTTTGTAGCCTTTTAGAGAACATAGGCCATTGACCATTTATTGAATGTGTACTAAGTTTTCTACATATACTATCTCATTTTAATCTCCAAAATACTTCATTGAGGTAATACTATTGTTATCTGCATTTTATCGAAAAGACACATAAGGCTCAAAAATGTGATGATCTGCTCAAGGTTTGAGAAAAAGAAAGTGATGGAATCATGTTCAAATTCAGACTGCCTGTTAAGAGTTGTATTTTTTTACCATCGCAGATGATAAGATGTCAGATGACAAGGTGAGCTGGCCTTTTAATTGTCCTGCCAGAAAAATTTAGTGGAAAGGATAGCCCTGAGTTGTCATGTGATATGTAGTTACAAAAATACCTTATTAGAGCCATTAGAGAATTGGTTTGATATACACTAGAGAGGGCTGTTTGGTACCCAGAGAGCCATTAAAGAATTCATCCTAAAGATCTAGAAACCAAAGACTTCAGAGCAGCTGCACTCCAGGGAAACTAACAAGAAAATGAACCTTCTCTGCCCTTCTGCACTCTCTTACTTGATAGGTCAGAACCCTGCAACTCTGTAAATGACCCAAGCCTTCAGTCTATTTCAGCACTGAATTTAAGTACTTCTGATACGGCTAAAGAATTCACAGAAGACTAAAGAATAAATCAATAAAATAACTTCTAAAAACTATTTATGGAAAACAATAAGCTCCATCTTTGCCCTTTATGACCACAACTAATCTCTATAAATCTCCCTTGCACAGTGACTTCACCTAACCCTTAGTCTTCGAATTTATCCTTATCACTGTCTCACTTCTTGATCCTGTGACCTTCTGTAGTTAGGCCTCAAACAGGCAAGGGAAATCTGTAATAAATATGAATAAATTAAATGAGTAAATGCATAATATCTAATACTAAATGATTTATATAGCTATATTTTAAAATGGAAACATTTAGCTTCTAATAAAAGTAATATAGGTTTATTTGAAAATAGATTTAGAAAGTTTGAAATTTCTTATAAGCCTACTCTATAATTTGTCCCTCAAATTGCTAAAACAACTTAATTCTGGCATGTATCTTCAGATACAGAAACACACACGCACATGCAGCACGTACATTTAAGTTCTTATTTAACTGAATGCATAACTTAAAATATTTAAATGGCTGACGTTTATTATCATCTTCATTTGCTGTACTGTTAAAGCAAATTAATGTACCTTTAAGGTATAGATTATTTGATCAATCTGAGCATTCTCATCTGCATATAATTTTTAACTTCCAGATTTTCAAGCTGGTTTTAGAAAAGGCAGAGGAACCAGAGATCAAATTGCCAACATCCATTNGGGCAGGAGGAGAAGGGGACGACAGAGGATGAGATGGCTGGATGGCATCACTGACTTGATGGAAGTGAGTCTGAGTGAACTCCGGGGGTTGGTGATGGATAGGGAGGCCTGGCGTGCTGCGATTCATGGGGTCGCAAAGAGTTGGACAGGACCAAGTGACTGAACTGAAACTGAACTGAAAATAATTATATGTAAACATCTTGGAAAAACATATTTCCATATTTTGATTATCCTTTAATTTTTACACATATTTATAATTCTTTTTAGTGGACATAATTTACATTTACATATCCACTAACATTTTTTTCAAGGCAGCATATACTCACATCTTTACAAGCAAGGGATATTAATAATCTTTTTAAATGTTTTAACATCCCTTTGTTCATTTCAATAGCATTTTCATAATCATAGGAAGTAAAGAAATAAAATAATTGGTATCTCAAAACTAGAAGTCAGAAGAATTTGTTACACTAATTTGAAGGACTTTTATAAGCCTTATTCATTTTTATTAAAAAGAGTCAAGTAAAAAAAATGCTATTATTTTATAGAAAATAAATTTTATATCAGAATTTTGTTAAGTAACATAAACCCTACAGCTTCTCAATTTAGAAGGACACAGAATTTTCCTGTATTTGTATCTATTTTTAAAAGCTTATCAGGACTGTCTAAATATTTTTAATATNGGACTTTTATAAGCCTTATTCATTTTTATTAAAAAGAGTCAAGTAAAAAAAATGCTATTATTTTATAGAAAATAAATTTTATATCAGAATTTTGTTAAGTAACATAAACCCTACAGCTTCTCAATTTAGAAGGACACAGAATTTTCCTGTATTTGTATCTATTTTTAAAAGCTTATCAGGACTGTCTAAATATTTTTAATATAGGTAAAACAAAGCGTCATATCGTTGACATAAAAGGGAAAATTGCCTTCTAAATGTATATCTGCATTCATAAGCAAGTGCTGTGTCCCAGGTCTGTAAAACTGAATCCAAGATGATGAAGTTACACTGTTGCTTTGGTGCTGGTTCAGTAGTGCATACAGTAGGATTTGTTAACTGAAGGTAAACACAAACATGCTCCAACTTCAGCAAAAGGCATTACAGCAACTTCTCCCCTGAGTGTAGCTATCATTGTTTCAAAGCAGACACTGACGGAAAGTTCCAAGGAAAGAATTTCTGAATGAAAAACGAAAAGAGCCAAAACAAAGCACGATTCAGGACATTTCTGATACCCCAGACTTCAACCATTCCTTCTTTCTGATTACCGGTAAGAAGGAGCCCAAAATAGCTACTACCTTTAACATATCTGAAAGGATTCATGGCAGAAACCTGGGCTTCTGTAGTTCCTATCCGATTTCCTGTGAAAAACTCGATCCTTTTCCTGAAGAATATATTGTGTACATTATGTGTGCTTATGTACATTTTGTATGTATGGTATCAATACACATAAGCATATATCCCATCTATCATATATGTACAGATGCACATATAATAAAGTTCATATATACACAACATTTATACGATATATATCTCTAAATAAATACTTATATTGTAAATAAATGTGTATGCATTTATGGTATATATTATGTACCTATTTTTCCAACTTTATTGAGAAATAACTTACAAATATAATTTTATATATTAAAGTATACAATATAATGATTTTATATACATACAGTGTTGTTGTTAATTTACTTAATCCCCACAAGAACCTTATGAAGTGGGTAATGTAGGTGTAAACACTCCCATTTTACAGATGAAGAAACTGAAGCACAGAGAGGTGTGGGCACCAGGAAGCTGCTAAGGGCTGGGGGACTCAAGAGTCCACCGTTTGTAACCACTAGGTTATATGATGGGATGAACCCTTGATAAGGGAAAAGACATCGAGTAGAGCCAAGCTTCTAAAACTGGGGGACAAGAGAATCTGAGGAATGCCAGGGACGTCCTTTCCACAGGCGACTCTGCAAACTACTTCCTTTATGGCTAGCGCTGGCTCACTAGAGAGTGGAATCTTGAAGTGAAAGACTGCCTCTCTCTCTCTTTTTTTTCCCCCTGGCTGCGCCCTGCGATTTGTGGGATTCAACCAGGGCCCTAAAGTGCCAAGTTCTAACCACTGAATCGCCAGGGAATTCCCATAAAGGGATTGTTTAGATGACAACGATGCTAGATTGTGTCCAAATTTGAGATCCCGTGGATTATAGCACACCAGGGCTCCCCATCTTTCAATAACTCCCAGAGTTTGCTCAAACTCCTATCTGTATATACTTAGTGGAATGATTACCGAAATCAAGATAATTAGTGCAATTAACCCCTCATAAAGTTAATTCTTTTTCTTTTGTAGGGAGAATGCTTAACATCTACTCTAAGTAAATATCAAGTATATAGTACTTTTCAGTTCAATTCAGTTCAGTTGCTGCTGCTGCTGCTGCTGCTGCTAAGTCGCTTCAGTCATGTCCGACTCTGTGCAACTCCATAGACGGCAGCCCACAAGGCTCCCCTGTCCCTGGGATTCTCCAGGCAAGAACACTGGAGTGGGTTAGTTCAGTTTCTAGTCGTATCCAACTCTTTATGACCCCACGAACTGCAGAACGCCAGGCCTCCCTGTCCATCACCAAGTCCTGGAGTTTACCCAAATTCATGTCCATTGAGTCAGTGATGCCATCCAATCATCTCATCCTCTGTTGCCCCCTTCTTCTCCTGCCCTCAATCTTTCCCAGCATTCAGGGTCTTTCCAAATGAGTCAGCTCTTCGCATTAGAGAGCCAAAGTTTCAGCTTCAATATTAGTCTTTCCAATGAACACCCAGGACTGATCTCCTTTAGGATGGACTGGTTGGATCTCCTTGCAGTCCAAGGAACTTGCAAGAGTATTCTCCAACACCACAGTTCAAAAGCATCAGTTATTTGGCACTCAGCTTTCTTTTTAGTCCAAATCTCACATCCATACATGACAATTGGAAAACCATAGCCTTGACTAGATGGACCTTTGTTGATAAAGTAATGTCTCTGCTTTTTAATATGCTATCTAGATTGGTCATAACTTTCCTTCCAATGAGTACACATCTTTTAATTTCATGGCTGAAATCACCATCTGCAGTGATATTGGAGCCCCCCAAAATAAAGTCTGACACTGTTTCCCTACCTATTTGCATGAAGTGATGGGGCTGGATACCATGATCTTAGTTTTCTCAATGTTGAGCTTTAAACCAACTTTTTCACTCTCCTCTTTCACTTTCATCAAGAGGCTTTTTAGTTTTTTTTCACTTTCTGCCAAAAGGATGGTTTCATCCGCATGTCTGAGGTTACTGATATTTCTCCCGGCAATCTTGATTCCAGCTTGTGCCTCATCCAGCCCAGTGTTTCTCATGATATACACTGCATATAAGTTAAATAAGCAGGGTGACAATATACAGCCTTGACGTACTCCTTTTCCTATTTAGAACCAGTCTGTTGTTCCATGTCCAGTTCTAACTGTTGCTTCCTGACTTGCATACAGGTTTCTCAAGAGGCAGGTCAGGTGGTCTGGAATTCCCATCTCTTTCAGAATTTTCCAGTTTATTGTGATCCACACAGTCAAATGCTTTGGCATAGTAAATAGAGCAGAAATAGATGTTTTTCTGGAACTCTCTTGCTTTTCAATGATCCAATGGATGTTAGCAATTTGGTTTCTGGTTCCTCTGCCTTTTCTAAAGCCAATTTGAACATCTGGAAGTTCACAGTTCATGTATTGCTGAAGCCTGGCTTGGAGAATTTTGAGCATTATTTTGCTAGCATGTGCTGCTGCTGCTGCTGCTAAGTCACTTCAGTCGTATCCAACTCTGTGCGACCCTATAGACAGCAGCCCACCAGGATCCCTCGTCCCTGGGATTCTCTAGGCAAGAATACTGGAGTGGGTTGCCATTTCCTTCTCCAATGCATGAAAGTGAAAAGTGAAAGTGAAGTCACTCAGTCGTGTCCAACTCTGTGCAACTCCATGGACGGCAGCCTACCAGGCTCCTCCACCCATGGGATTTCCCAGGCAAGAGTACTGGAGTGGGGTGCCATTGACATGAGATGAGTGCAATTGTGTGGTAGGTTGGGCATTCTTTGGGATTGCCTTTCTTTGGAATTGGAATGAAAACTGACCTTTTCCAGTCCTGTGGCCACTGTTGAGTTTTCCAAATTTGCTGGCATATTGAGTGCAGCACTTTCACAGCATCATCTTTTAAATTTTGAAATAGCTCAACTGGAATTCCATCACCTCCACTAGTTTTGTTCATATTGATGCTTCCTAAGGACCACTTGACTTTGCATTCCAGGATGTCTGGCTCTCAGTGAGTGATCATACCATCATGATTATCTGGGTCATGAAGATCTGTTTTGTACAATTCTTCTGTTTATTCTTGCCACTTCTTCTTAATATCTTCTGCTTCTTTTAGGTCCATACCATTTCTGTCTTTTATTGTGCCCAAATTTGCATGAAATATTCCCTTGGTATCTCTAATTTTCTCGAGGAGATCTCTAGTCTTTCCCATTCTATTGTTTTCCTCTATATCTTTGCATTGATCACTGAGAAAGGCTTTCTTATTTCTCCTTGCTATTCTCTAGAACTCCACATTCAAATGGGTATATCTTTCATTTTCTCCTTTGCTTTTCATTTCTCTTCTTTTCACAGCTATTTGTAAGACATCCTCAGACAGCCATTTTGCTTTTCTGCATTTCTTTTTCTCAGGAATGGTCTTTCTCCCTGTCTCCTGCACAACGTCACGAACCTCATTCCATAGTTCATCAGGCATTCTGTCTATCAGATCTAGGCCCTTAAATCTATTTCTCACTTCCACTGTATAATCATAAGGTATTTGATTTAGGTCATACCTGAATGGTCTAGTGGTTTTCCCCACTTTCTTCAATTTAAGTCTGAATTTTGCAATATGGAGTTCATGATCTGAGCCACAGTCAGCTCCCAGTCTTGTCTTTGTTGACTGTATAGAGCTTCTCCATCTTTGGCCCAAAGAATATAATCAGTCTGATTTCAGTGTTGGCCATCTGGTGATGTCCATGTGTAGTCTTCTCTTGTGTTGTTGGAAGAGGGTATTTGCTATGACCCATGCATTCTCTTGGCAAAACTCTATTAGCCTTTGCCCTGCTTCATTCCGTACATGAAGGCCAAATTTGCCTGTTACTCCAGTTGTTTCTTGACTTCCTATTTTTACATTCCAGTCCTCTATAATGAAAAGGACATCTTTTTGGGGTGTTAGTTCTAAAAGGTCCTGTAGGTCTTCATAGAACCATTCAACTTTAGCTTCTTCAGTGCTACCAGGTGGGGCATAGACTAGGATTACCGTGATACTGAATGGTTTGCCTTGGAAACGAACAGAGATTATTCTGTCATTATGGAGATTGCATCCAAGCACTGCATTTCAGACTCTTTTGTTGACTCTGATGGCTACTCCATTTCTTCTAAGGGATTCCTGCACAGAGTAGTAGATATAATGGTCATCTGAATTAAATTCACCCATTCCAGTCCATTTTAGTTCACTGATTCCTGGAATGTCGATGTTCACTCTTGCCATCTCCTATTTGAACACTTCCAATTTGTCTTGATTCATGGACTTAACATTCCAGGTTCCTATGAAATATTGCTCTTTACAGCACTGGACCTTTCTTCTATCATCAGTCACATCCACAACTGGTGTTGTTTTTACTTTGACTCCATCTCTTCATTCTTTCTGGAGATATTTCTCTACTGATCTCCAGTCATATATTGGGCACCTGCTAACTTGGGGAGTTCATCTTTCAGTGTCTTATCTTTTTGCCTTTTCGTATCTCATTGCCTTGTTTGCCTCATTCATGGGGTTCTTATAGCAAGAGTACTGAAGTGGCTTGCCATTCCCTTCTCCAGTGCACCACATTCTGTCAGTCCTCTCCACCATGACCCGGCCATTTGGCTGGCCCACACGGCATGGCTTAGTTTCAATGAGTTAGACAAGGCTGTATAATACTGCTGTATTATTAACTATAGACATGATATCAACATAAGATCTTCAGAAATAATTAGCTTCATAACTGAAAGTGTGTTATATTTGGTCTCTCCCCCCAGGTCCTTGCAGCCACCACCAATTTATCTGTTTCTATAAAATCATTTGTTTCTTTTTTCAGATTCTACATATAAATGGTACCATATAGCATTTGTTTTTTCTCTGTCTAGCTTATTTCAATTAATATAGTGCCCTTTGGGTTTACTCATGTTGTTGCAGATGACAGGATTCCCTTTTCCCTTCTTTTTGTGATTGAAGAATATTCCTGTGTGTGTGTGTGTGTGTGTGTGTGTGTTTGTGCGTGCGCACAAGCGTGTATGTGTATCAGTTTCTTTATCCATCGATCAATCTAAGGACATTTAAGTTGTTTCAGTATTTTAGCTATTGTGAATAATGCTGCAGTGAGCATGGATATACAGATATCTTTTCAAGATAATGATTTCATTATCTTTAGAGAGATATATCCAAGAGTTGGACAGCTTTATTACAATGTAATTCAGTTTTTAATTTTTTGAAGGACCGGCATACTGTTTTATTCCCATCAACCATGTATATGTGTTCCCTTTATTCTACATTCATGCCAACATTTGATAACTATTATCCTTTTGAAAACAGCCATCATAACAGGTCTATACAGTTATCTGAATGGATAACATATTTTAAGCACAATTTACTTCTAAATAAGTCCAGAATATTATCTAAAATGTAATGATCATTATAGGTGTACCTCAGAGATATAGCAGGTCCAACTCTCAACCACCACAATAAAGCAAATAAAGTGATGAACCTTTTCATTAAGTTTCCCACAATTTTTTAAGTTTTCCTATGTGCATAAAAGTTATATGTACACTTGACTGTGGTTTGTTAAGTGTGCAATAGCATTGTGTCTAAAAAAATGTACAGACCTTATTTTGAAAATACTTTATTTCTAAAAAATGTTAACCATCACATGAGCCTTCAGAAGTAGTGGTGTTTTTGTCGGTGGAAGGTCTAGGTCTTGCCTCAGTGTTGATGGCTGCTGACTGATCATGGCGGTTGCTGAAGCTTGGAGTGGCTGTAGCAATTTCTTCGAATAAGACAGCAATGAAGTTTGCGACAGTGATCCCCTTTTCCTTTCATGAAAAACTTCTCTGTAGCTTGAAGTGCTATTGGACAGCATTTCACCCACACTAGAATGTATTTCAGAGAAGGAGCCATCCACTCAAACCCTGCCATGGCCTTGTCAACTGGGTTTATGTAATACTCTAAATTATTTCTTGTCATTTCAACAATCATCACAGCATCTTTACCAGGAGCAGTTTCATCTCAAGAAACCACTTTTTTTTTTTTCTCTCATCCATAAGAAGAAAATCTTCATGCATATTCAAGTAAAACTTGGGATTGTAGCAATTCAGAAATATCTTCAGGTTCCTATTCTAATTCTAGCTCTTTTACTATCTCTCTCACAGCTTCAGTTACTTTCTCAATTGAAGTCTAGAATCCTTCAAAGTCATCCAAGAGAGCTGAAATGATTTTTTCCCCAAACTCCTGAAAATATTCTTATTTTGAGCTGTTCCCATGAATCAGGAATGTTTTTACTAGCATCTAAAATGGTGAATTCTTTCCAGAAAGTTTTCCATTAATATTGTTCAGATATATCAGAGGAATTAATACCTGTGGCAACTATAGCCTATAAGGATTAGATCTCATATACGTGTCTGGAGAACTATGGATGGAGGTTTGTAACACTGTACAGAAGGTAGTGATCAACCATCCCCAAGAAAAACAAAGGCAAAATGGTTGTTTGATAAGGCCTTACAAAGAGCTGAGAAAAGAATTAAAAAGCAAAGGAGAAAAGAAAAGATATATCCATCTGAATGCAGAGTTCCAAAGAATAACAAGGAGAGATAAGAAAGCGTTCCTAAGTGAACAATGAACAGAAATAGAGGAAAATAATAGAACGGGAAAGACTAGAGATATCTTCAAGAAAATTAGAGGTATCACAGGAAAATTTCATGCAAGAATGGCCACAAGAAAGGACAGAAACAGTACAGACCTAACAGAAGCAGAAGATATTAAGAAGAAGTGGCAAGTATACTCAGAAGAATTCTACAAAAAAGATCTTAATGATCCAGATAACCACGATGGTGTGATCACTCACCTAGAGCCAGAAATCCTGTAGTGCAAGATACTGGGCCTTAGGAAGCATCACTACAAACAAAGCTAGTAGCTGATGGAATTCCAGTTGAGGTATTTCAAATACTAAAAGATGATGCTGTGAAAGTGCTGCCCTCAATATACCAGCAAGTTTGGAAAGCTCAGCACTAGCCACAGGACTGGAAAAGAGCAGTTTTCATTCCAGTCCCAAAGAAAGGGAATTCCAAAGATGTTCAAACTACCGCACAATAGTACTCATCTCACACGCTAGCAAAGTAATGATCAAAATTCTCCAAGGTAGACTTCAATAGTATATGAATCATGAACCACCAGATGTTCAAGCTGAATTTAGAAAAGGCACAGGAACCAGAGCTCAAATTGCCAACATCCGTTGGATTATAGGAAAAGCAAAAGTATTACAGAAAAACATCTACTTCTGCTTCATTGACCATGATAAAGCCCTTGACTGTGTGGATCACAACAAATCGTGGAAAATTTTTAAAGAGATGGGAATACCAGACCACCTTACCTGCTTCCTAGAAACCTGTATGCAGGCCAAGAAGCAACAGTTAGAAGGGGACATGCGTCTGCAGACTGGTTCCAAATTGGGAAAGGAGGATGTCAAGATTGTATATTGTCACCTTGCTTACTTAACTTATATGCAGAGTACATCATGGGAAATGCTAGGCTGGATGAAGTACAAGCTGGAATCAAGATTGCTGGGAGAAATATCAATGACCTCAGACATGCAGATGACATCACTCATATGACAAAAGGAGAAGAGGAACTAAAGAGCCTCTTGATGAAAGTGAAAGAGGAGAGTGAAAAAGCTGGCCTAAAACTCAACACTCAAAAAACTAAGGTCATGGCATCCCATCCCATCACTTGTGGGCAAATAGATGGGGAAATGATGGAAACAGCGACAGACATTATATTCTTGGGTTAGATACCTGCATGAACATCTTAGCCAGATCTTCTGGATAACCTGCTGCAGCGTCTACACCAGCACTTGCTGCTTTACCTTGCATTTTGATGTTTTGGAGATACCTTCTTTCCTTAAACATCATGAGTGAGTTTCTGTGAGCTTCAGAATTTTCTTCAGCTGTTACTTCACCTCTCTTATCTTCACAGAATTGAAGAGTTAGAGTGTGGCTCTAGATTGGGTTTTGGTCTAAGGTAACAATAAATATAACAAAATGAGAAAGTTTGAAATATTGCAGGAATTAGCAGATGTGACACAGAGACAGGAAGTGAGCAAATGCTGATGGAAAAATGATGCCAATAGACTTGATCAGCTCAGAGTTGCTACAAAATTTCAATTTGTTAAAAAAAAATGCAGAATCTGTGAAACACAGTAAAGCAAGATATGACTATATATTTGTATTTAAAAACTGACAGTTTAAATTATTGAGGAGGAGAGAGGAAATGAATGCCACTTTTGTCTAGTAGTTTTCTGAGAATTACCATCTGATATAGCTCACAGCCACTTGGCCTGTCTCTCAAAGAGTTACAGATTGCTTCTGTGAGATGAAAAACTAAATCAAACCAAAAAAAAAAAAAGAAAAATGTGAAATTTTGCATCCCATAAATTTTATTTTGACAGTATCATGTAGATATATACTAAATACAATTATAATCACATATATAAAGATTAAACTTCAATATTTAAAAAAAGTACATCTTACACAAATGCATTTATCTAGTACCCTTATGCTCTTTCCAACCATTCTTGGATTTAACTCTACATATTTGAAAAGTGAATGTGTTAGTCATTCAGTCATGCCTGGCTGTTTGCAACCCCATGGACTGTAGCCCACCAGGCTCCTCTGTCCATGGAATTCTCCAAGCAAAAGTACTGGAGTGGGCTATTGGTAAGGAAAAACAGCTTTCAAAAATTAAAAAGCAAGTTTTCAACTTGGCTATCCTGAATCTTCATGTTATGGTCTGAAAAAGCAAGAAAGTATGGCATATTTCTGTCTTCTTATGCTGAAAGAATATTAACTGACCAGGTAGCCTGATTTCTATTAGAATTTATGTTCATTTTTAGGAAACTAAAAAAAAAATACATACTATCAATTAATGAAAAGCACTAGTCAATTAAAATGAGAGCTTCTCTATGTGGTTGGCCATTGCTCTTTCCATATTAGCATCTTCAGGAATTTTTTACCTAGATAACTAAAGAAATATGTAATTTTTCTGAATATATATGTTTATTAAAGTTTTAATGCATCTTAAGATAGCTTTAGTAAAGCTATTACTGATAAAGATATTTAACCAGGGTTCAGATAATTGGAAATGTGTAATATCTCAAAACTAATAAATTTCATTGCATGCTGTTCTTATCAGCCTAATACATTATTGCTACCAAGCGTACTTAATCTAGGTCACTCAAGGTATAACCAAAGAATGTCAGAGCTGCAGTGGTCAGTTAGTGGACACTAAATAGGAAGTAAGCAGGATGTCTGTCATGTAGACATATATACACCATAGGTATACATTGTCTGTTAATTAAGAGCAATTCTGATAATAACATAAATTTGATCAAAACTTTGCCTCTGGCATATAAGCAGAGTTCATCATGCAAAATGCTGGGCTGGATGAAGCACAAGCTGGAATCAAGATTGCTGGGGGAAATATAAATAATCTCAGATATGCAGATGACATGACTCTTATGGCAGAAAGCAAAGAAGAACTAAAGAGCCTCTTGATGAAAGTGAAAGAGGAGAATTAAAAAGCTGGCTTAAAATGCAACATTCAAAAGACAAAGATCATGGCTTCCAGTTTCATCATTTCATGGCAAATAGATGGAGAAACAATGGAAACCGACAGACTTTATTTTCTTGGGCTCCAAAATCACTGCAGTTGGTGATTGCAGCCATGAAATCAAAAGACACTTGCTCCTTGGAAGAAAAGCTATGACCAACCTAGACAGCACATTAAAAAGCAGAGACATTACTTTGCCAACAAAGGTCCATCTAGTCAAAGCTATGGCTTTTCCGGTAGTCATGTATGGATGTGAGAATTGGACTATAAATAAAGCTGAGCACCAAAGAATTGATGCTTCTGAACTGTAGTGTTGTAAAAAAACTTGCAAGTTCCTTGGACTGAAAGGAGATCCAACCAGTCCATCATAAAGGAAATCAGTCCTGAATATTCCTTGAAAGGACTGATGCTGAAGCTGAAACTCCATAACTTGGGCCACCTGATGCAAAGCACTGACTCCTTAGAAAAGACCCTGATTCTGGGAAAGATTGAAGGCAAGAGGATAAGGGGACGACAGAGGATGTGATGGCTGGATGGCACTACTCAATCAATGGACATGTGTTTGAGCAAGCTCTGGGAGTTTTTGATAGACAGGGAAGCTTGGCATGCTGCAGTCCATGGGGTTGCAAAGAGTTGGACACGACTGAGCAACTGAACTGAACTGTAATGTTTATTCTAAAGTGACTGGACAGACTAGAGTTGGAAATTTCCAGCAATTAAATCCATTCTAAATTAGTGAACTGGGGAACTGGGCATGAATCTTGAACACAGGATGAGAAATTATTACTCTGTAGTAATGGTTTTCATAATATATTATACTCATTTCACCATTCGAAACACCAATGGAAACCTGTATATGTAAACAGTAACAAAACACAAGCATGGTTAATACCATTTCCCTATTAACTTTATGTTGCATAACACTTATATAATGTTGTGAAAATGTTCACTTACAATGAAGTGTAATGACTACAATAATGCTTTGTTCGGTGCTTTAATTTGTCCATGAATCATCCAAGCCAATGTAATTGCACTGTTAATATGACACTATTGAATAAACAGGTCATATACAAATGGAATGGATCCTTCTTAACTGGGCATGTTAAGCATTTCTATGGAATTATCTTCTAGATAGTTTTACCTGCATGTTTCTTGTTACCAGCACTTTGAGGGAAAGTATGATTAGTTTTGTAAATTTGTAATTACGCTAAAAATATAGGGCCAATTATCCTACAAAACTAAAAGGAGATTGAGCAAGGTTTGCTGTCTTTAAGCAGGCTATCTTGAATCCTATAAAATATGTAATCCTGTCACATTCATAGTTTTATACTAAAATATGAGACCTAATACCTAAATAATAAACCAAGTTGTATTTAGTCATATAACAAGTTAATGAAAGATTTCATGTAAATCAGTAGCTATATAGAAAGGTGTTTGAAAGATCACTGGGGATTGTAACAATTATGGGATATATTTCAACAAGCATGGCATGAGACAATGTTAATTTGCACTACAGAGAAAGAGAAAGCAATTATGAATAATAATATAAAAATATTTTTAGAATATCTAAAAGTGATTTATTATCCCTTTTCAGTAAGAGAACATAGTAGAATGTTCTTTATATGAATTCCTGTCAAAAATATTGGAAATTTTCAAAAACGTATCTATAGCAAGAGGATAAGATAAATGACACTTTTATAGACTCTGGCAAGAAATTAAAGCATACATTTCTCCAAAAGGCAAGGAATAAACATAAATACATTTTCTCCCTTGACTGACCCTTGGAAGTTACAAAAATTATCAGAAATATAGTTATAACCCTAGGAATAGAAAAAAAGTGATTTCAGACCTAGAACCACTCCAGGCAAACTACAAACCAAAATAAGAAAATGGGGGAGAAAAGTAGAGCACTTTTATTTTATGCAAAAATATGCTGCCATCAAAAATGTAAATGTTGAAAACCATCATGACAGTTTAGGAAGTATTTGTGCTATAATGTTATGTTAAAAAATCACAATGTAAAAGCAGCTATCAGAGGATAACTGGAACCAAAGAGCTAGTAGAAGGGGACACAGAAGATGTTTATAATAAATGACTCTGGGTCACAGAACAAGGAAGTTGTTTTCTCTCTACTAGTAAGTTTCTTTCTATATTTATAAATTTCTTTAATAAGTAATATTTTGCAATTAATGTTTCTCAATGTGGCTTCTAAAAATGAAACTAGCTTCTTAGATATGTTATAATCATATATGGTATTCAAAGATCGCTAATGGTGTTCGAAGATCATGTTACAGTTTCAGTAGAAGAAGATTGAATGAGGTGAAGAACTTGTTAGAGGTGTCTTGGTCCTAGTGATAGCTTCAAATGGGTATATCTTTCCTTTTCTACTTTGCCATTTGCTTCTCTTCTTTTAATAGCTGTTTGTAAACCCTCCTCAGACAATCATTTTGCCTTTTTGCATTTCTTTTTCTTAGAAATGGTCTTGATCACTGCCTGCTGTACAATGTCACAAACCTTCATCCATAGTTCTTCAGGTACTCTATCAAACCTAATCCCTTGAATCTATTTGTTACTTCCACTGTATAGTTGTAAGGGATTTGATTTAGACTATAACTGAATGATCCAGTAGTTTTCCCTTCTTTCTTCCATTTAAGTCTGAATTTGGCAATAAAGAGTTCATGATCTGAGCTACAGTCAGTTCCTGGTCTTATTTTTGCTGACTCTACATAGCTTTTCCATCTTCAGCTGCAAAGCATATAATCAATCTGATTTTGGTATTGACCATCTGATGATGACCATGTATAGAGTCTTCTCTTGTGTTGTTGGAAGAGAGTGTTTGCTATGACCAGTGCATTCTTTTGCCATAACTCTAATAGCCTTTTTCCTGCTTTATTCTGTACTCCATGGCCAAATTTGCCTGTTACTCCAGGTGTTTCTTGACTTTCTACTTTTGCATCCCAGTCCCCTATAATGAAAAGGACATCTGTTTTGGGTATTAGTTCTAGAAGGTCTTGTAGGTCTTCATAGAATCATTCAGCTTCATCAGCATTATTGGTCAGGGCATAGACTTGGATTACTGTGACACTGAATGGTTTGTCTTGAAAACAAAGAACACTCTGTCATTTTTGAGCTTGATTCCAAATACTGCATTTCGGACTCTTTTGTTGACAATGATGGCTACTCCACTTCTTCTAAGGTATTCTTGCCCACAGTAGTAGATATAATGGTCATCTGAATTAAATTCACCAATTCCAGTCCATTTTAGTTTGCTGATTCCTAGAATGTTGACGTTGACTCTTGCCATCTCCTGATTGACCACTTCCAATTTGCCTTGACTCATGGACCTAACATTCCAGGTTCCTATGCAGTATTGCTATTTACAGCATCAAACCTTACTTCCATCACCTGTACATCCACAACTGGGTGTTGTTTTTGCTTTGGCTCTGTCTCTTCATTCTTTCTGAATCTATTTCTCCACTGATCTCCAGTAGCATTTTGGACACCTACTGTCCTGAGGAGTTCATCTTTCAGTGTCCTATCTTTTTGCCTTTTCATACTGTTCATAGGGTTCTCAAGGCAAGAATACTTGAGTGGTCTGCCATTCCCTTCTCAAGTTGACCACATTTTGTCAGAACTCTCCACCATGACCCATGCATCTTACATAGCAAGGAAAGATAAGAAAGCATTCCTCAATGTTCAATTCAAAGAAATATAGGAAAACAATAGAATGGGAAAGACTAGAAATCTCTTGAAGAAAATTAAAGATGCCAAGGGACATTATCATGCAAAGATGGGCAGAATAAAGGACAGAAATGGTATGGACCTAACAGAAGCAGAAGATATTGAGAAGAGGTGGCAAGAATACACAGAAAAACTATACAAAAAAGATCTTCATGACCCAGATAATCATGATAATGTGATCACTCACCTAGAGCCAGACATCCTGGAATGTGAAGTCAAGTGGGCCTTAGGAAGAATCACTACCAACAAAGCAGTAGAAGTAATGGAATTCCAGTTGAGCTATTTCAAATCCTAAAAGATGATGCTGTGAAGGTGCTACACTCAATATGTCAGCAAATTTGGACAGCTGACAAGTAGCTATAGGACTGGAAAAAGTCAATTTTCATTCCAATCCCAAAGAAAAGCAATGCCAAAGAATGCTCAAAGTACTGCACAATTGCATTCATCTCACATGCTAACAAAGTAATACTCAAAATTCTCCAAGTCAGGCTTCAACAGTACATGAACCATGAACTTGCAGATGTTCAAGCTGATTTTAGAAAAGGCAGGGGAACCAGAGTTCAAACTGCCAACATCTGCTGGATCATAGGAAAAGCAAGAGAGTTCCAGAAAAACATCTACTTCTGCTTTATTGACTATGCCAAAGCCTTTGACTGTGTGGACTACAACAAACTGTGGAAAATTCTGAAAGTGATGGGAATACCTGACCACTTGACCTGCCTCTTTAGAAATCTGTATGCAGATCAGGAAGCAACAATTAGAACTAGACATGGAACAACAGACTGGTTCCAAATCGGGAAAGGAGTATGTCAAGGCTGTGTATTGTCACCCTGCTTATTTAACTTTTATATAGAGTACATCATGAGAAATGCTGGGCTGGTTGAAGCACAAGCTGGAATCAAGATTGTCAGGGGAAATGTCAATAACCACAGATATGCAGATGACACCACCTTTATGGCAGAAAGCAAAGAAGAACTAAAGAGCCTCTTGATGAAAGTGAAAGAGGAGAAGGAAAAAGTTGGCTTAAAACGCAACATTCAGAAAATGAAGATCATGGATGGCATCTAGTCCCATCACTTCATGGCAAATAAATGGGGAAACAATGGAAACAGTAACAGACCTTATTTTTTTGGCTTCAATATCACTGCAGATGGTGACTACAGCCATGAAACTAAAAGACGCTTGCTCCTTGGAAGAAAAGTTATGACCAACCTAGACAACATATTAAAAAGCAGAGACATTACTTTGCCAACAAAGGTCCATCTAGTCAAAGCTATGGCTTGTCCAGTAGTCATGTATGGATGTGAGAGTTGGACTATAAAGAAAGCTGAGCACCGAAGAACTGATGCTTTTGAACTGTGGTGTTGGAGGCGACTCTTGAGAGTCCCTTGGATAGCAAGGAGATCCAACTAGTCCATCCTAAAGGAAATCAGTCCTGAATATTCATGGGAAGGACCAATGCTGAAGCTGAAATTCCTATACTTTGGCCGCCTGATGCAAAGAACTGACTCATTTGAAAAGACCCTGATGCTGGGAAAGATAGAGGGAAGGAGGAGAAGGGGATGACAGAGCATGTGATGGTTGGATGGCATCACTGACTCAATGTACATGAATTTGAGTAAACTCCAAGAGTTGGTGATGGACAGGGAGGTCCAATGTTCTACAGTCCATGGAGTTCCAAAGAATCAGACACAACTAAGCAACTGCACTGAACTGAAATGATAGCTTGCAATGAATAGCATTGGATTGGTGATCTCTGAAGGAGAGAATTTGCTTCTAGACCAGAGATTTGGCTTCAGTAACTCATAGCTTCATGTATGGGGTGGGAGGTGGGGGGGGTTCAAGATTGGGAACTCATGTACACCTGAGACAGAAAAAATTAAATTAAATTAAAATTTTTAAAAAATGAATAGAGAAAGCTTCGAAATAGATGTCAGAAGGAGGCAGAGAGTGCCCCACTTGCTCTTCTTATCAAGGCCTTATATACTTTTTCAGTTCGTTACTAAAAATAAAAAGGTCTTACCAGATTCACTCCCACAACTTACATCTTAAGATAACAGTGTTAGTCAAAAGGTTCCTATTAAGAAAGAGAAGCATATCCTGGAGCAAGATACCTTGTTGTTATATAATCATCAATACAGAGCTTAAGGAAAAACATACCCTTGAGAAAGATGAGTTGTTTTGTTCTGTAATCGTTGTGTGTTAGTCGGTCAGTCGTGTCTGATTCTTTGTGACACCATGGACTGTAGCCCACCAGGGCCCTTTGTCCATGGGATTCTATAGGCAGGAATACTGGACTGTGTTATCAGTCCCTTCTCCAGGGAATCTTCCCCACCCAGTGATTGAACCATGTCTCCTACATGGCAGGCGGATTCTTTATCATCTGGTCCACCAGGGAAGCCCTGGTGTAATCATTAGCTTTGGGCTTAGTGAAAGTTAGTCTTCAGTGAAATAGATTGCTGCCGTAACAACTCAGAGCTTAAGAAAAAAAACAATGCCTTAGATGACTAAGATGAAAGAATGTAGGGAGAAAAAAAAAAATGTCCCTTTCTCCTCCATGAGGGTCTTGGTCTCCATATCAATTCACCTAAGAATAAATTCTCTCACTAACCTGTAAAAACAGTCATCTCATTAATATGTTCTAGTACCATAGTTACTACACTGAAAGACTCAGCAGTTAAGAGAAGTCATTTTCTAAAAAGCTCAGTCTTAGAGCGATATGGGTGTGGGGTGGATAGTAGAGCAAGAAAATGAGTATCAGAATATAAGGGGTTATGGGACTGGAAGTGTAGGGGACATAGTAGTATATATTTGTCAGATGGGCCTCAATGAAAGAATGAAGTTTGAGCAAAGCTTTGAGAAAGGTGAAGGGGTCGGTCAAGTGGAATTATGACGGAAGCTGTTTTAATGAATTGGCATTTGCTTTCCTTCGAAGGCTCCTGGAATTCTAGTAACACTAATACAAACAACTGCTTGATTTTTGGGAACATTTACACAAATGACCCCACAGCACACATAATAAAGGTTAGTTTCTATTCTGGGATGCTGACTGAAATTATTGTTTTATTAGGATTTCATTCTATATTATTATGTTATTAGCACTTTGGGACTTAGCAAGAGAAACTACTCAATGATAACAGTCTCATTAATGCCCCTAGTGAAACACTTAAAAAGTTCTTTATTGATCTTGTTTCCAAATACATCAAAATGCTGTATTACAGTTTTCTTGAACTATTCACCTTACTGGCATTTTCAGGTGAATAAGCTCATTCCCTGTTCACATGTCCTTATTCTTAAGCTCCAGGTAGCATGTAGAAATAGCAAAGTAGGCCTACAAAGATTTAAGATCCCTTATTTAAACTTCTTACTCATTTTTAAAAAATACTACTATTTTCTGTATATATGCTACTCTTCATGTGTCTGTTTTATAATATTTAAAATATATACACAGACATACAGAGAAAATCTCAAAAATACAAAATGCAATGAATACAAAATTTACTGTGTAAAAGCTCTAGATCTTAATGTACTACTGTAAGACTGCTGCTAAGTCACTTCAGTCGTGTCTGACTCTGTGTGACCCCATAGACAGCAGCTCACCAGGCTCCACCGTCCCTGGGACTCTCCAGGCAAGAACACTGGAGTGGGTTGTCATTTCCTTCTCCAATACATGAAAGTGAAAAGTGAAAGTGACGTCGCTCAGTCGTGTCCAACTCCTATCGACCCCATGGACTGCAGCCCACCAGGCTCATTCGCCCATGGGATTTTCCAGGCAAGGGTACTGGAGTGGGGCGCCATAAGACTAGTTCAATTCAAAATAAATGACTTTTTGAACTATCTCTCAGGTTTTGATCTGGAGATCTTGAATGACTTGTATTCTAGTGTCAGTGAAGCCCTATTTAAATCACAGTTCTGTCATGAAATATGTATATATATATTTTTCAAATGATTGAAATGAAGTCATGTTAATTTGTGAACAATCACTTCATGCTAATTATTGGGCTGCATGATATGCAAATTCACCTGGTTCTGATTCAAATATATCTTAACGGTACTAAATGCTGTGTCTTGCATACCTGAGGCTTGCACTATTGAGGGCCACAAGAAGCATACAATATTCTAGCTACACATAAAGTCAGTAGAATGGGTGATTATTTAAATGTTTTATTTCTAGTTTTATCATTTTCTGACTTCATGAAAAGTAAGAGGATCGAGAGCAAATGGACAAAACGTAGATAACATGAAATAATTTACAAAGATGATCACAAAGGAAAAATATACATCATATCAACATTTATATTATGTGAGTAAGGCAGTCGCAGGGCCCAGGATTTTACTATACAGAGGCAAACTGATATTTGATAAAATACTCTGAATCATGCATTATTCAGTCAATTGGTTAAAAATTCATTCATACTGAAATCAACTGAATTTTGCTTTATTTCTATTCTAACATAAAAGTAAACTCATGCTTCTACACAGTCTCTTCTGTTGGCTATGATTTAAGAGCAAAGAGTTCAAATGAAATAAGGTCTTAATGCTTCATACATATAAGCAAAAGTAAGTTGTGATGTTATGAAAACATCACAGCTAGTTATTTCACACACTGAAAAGTATCATACGGTTTACTATGAATCTGTGAGTAAGATCATTCCCTAATTCTTATTCCAATATGAAATAACCTATCTGAGTAAAGTTAACTAAAATAACTACTCTATTATTTTGGCAGAAAGATAGAGAACTTAAATTCTCTAATATTTGTGATTCCAAACTGTATTACTATTGAACTTGGGAAAGCATATAAATATTCCAAATTAAAAAAAAAAAAAAACTTACTACCCATGCAGTTAGCTCTGCCATGTGTTGAACAGATTTTTATGCTTTTACCTAAAAATCTTTTTGTTAACTGTTATACTTTGAAGATTGTTTCATTGACCTGTCTAAAGCTTTTGAGATGAAAATAGACTCATATTTTTAAAAGCTAATCTAATTAGCCAGAATTCAATATTTTTTACCAACATTTACCTTGGCAAAGTAAATAAGCCTATATTATGCTATTATGAATTATATTGAAAAAAGTCTATAACGAGCTAATAGTTTTTAAAATCCACTCTACCCTTCAAAAAGATGAACAAAATGCAATTAAAATTTTACTTTGAGAGGCAGATCTGTGAACTAGAAAAAATAATTGCTCATGAACTCAGAATATGCTCCTCCTTTTAATTCATTACACTCAGGCTCATAAAATATGTACAGCAAGTGAACTACACATATTTTATTATATTTCTATAAAAGAGACTGGTGGGAGGTGACCAGATTCTTTATTATTAGTGTTTAATGTTGTAACAAAAAAAATTGGAAATAAATTTAAAGATACATATATCCCCAAGTCTCTATTATAAAACAGCAAAAATTTTCACTAATAACAAAAGGTTTAAATGTTAACCATGTGCTTAAAGCTCACAAGTGATCTTCAGGTTTTGTGCCAACTCTTCCATTCCTAAAAAAATCTCTTTAATTTTCTCTTCTGCATGAAAATAAAGTATTTTGATGCATAACTATAGTTGAATAAGGCATACACATTTGCAATGCTGGGTTTTTTTCTTCCCACTATCGAGAAGCTTTCTTCTTGAAAAATTACAAAGCCTAGTGCTTTACTGTCCTCTGTTGTCACAATCTCAGTATAACACTTCTGTGCATTATATAGTCTAATGGCATATGAGATGTTTCAGTGAGGAAATAATATGTAGTCTACAGTTTTAAAGATGCCACAGAAAACCAGTCTGATGTTGCTCACATTATACAAAGAAAACTAAGCAATTCATTTGAAACAATATAACATAGGTTATGGCCAGACAACAGACATATATTTGCAATTCAGAAAAGAAAAATCTCCACTTCTAAAAGTTTCTTTTGTTTTTTTGTAAATCAGTTAGATATTAATTCTTGTCCCAGACCCTAAATGTTTCTAGAAACACACTAAACTTGGCCTGACAGAAATTCTCAACCTACTTTGGTAAATGTGATGGCAGTGTTCCCTCTGTGATGCTGAAGAGATTATGTGAAGCCATCACTGTATACTTCACTGAAAAGACATACAGGCCAGAATTAGTTTATTTACAGTCCAGATATCAGGTCCCTATATCCTCTCTGTAGAAAGTGAAAGTGAAAGCCGCTCAGTCCTATCCAACTCTTTGCGACCCCATGGACTATAAAGTCCATGGAATTCTCCAGGCCATAATACTAGAGTGGATAGCCTTTCCTTTCTCCAGGGGATCTTCTCAACCCAGGGATCAAACCAGGGTCTCCTGCATTGCAGGCAGATTCTTTACCAACTGAGCTATGAGTCATTAACAATTTAAATATCAACTTTATTACAATTTAGTCAGATACCACAATTCAGTTTTTATGCTTAATGAAACAGTAATACCAAAGTGCACTATATTAGTAGAGATTTGTTAACAGTTTCCTTAAACTTCATTTGCTTAGATAACAACTGTATAAATAGCAAAGAGATGCTTTTCAGGACATCTGAGTAAAGGACAGAAGTTAACTGGAAGAATTCTTATCTTAAAAATGTTATTAAGAATGAACTAATCATCTTAGTCTTTCTGTAAAAGCTCAGTCATCACCTTTGCTGACAGACTAAGCATTGATAGATCACACCACTGCCTATAGAGGCAGCTTTTACCTCCCAGCTATTGTCTAGATTGTCGTTGTCCAAATGAAATATAATGTGAGCAACATATATAATTTTTAAGTAAAAGAAATAGGTAAACTGAATTTTAATCAAATATGTTTATTTGACCCAGTGAATGCCAAATATTATCATTGGATGCACTGAGATAATTTAATTTTTTAATGCTAGCTTTGAAATCTAGTGTGTTGTTTACATTTATCTACACCTCAAGTCAAATCAGCTACATTTCAAGACTCCAGTGGCTACATGTTAATGACTTCTGTATTGTCTTGTAGGTCTAGATCTTCTGAATTCAGTGAAAGACTTCTGAAATGCCTAGAGTTCAGTGGTTTTCTCTTTCTAATGACCACTACTTTGTAGAGTTCACTAAAATAGAGTAGAGAAACCCCTACTTGTAGAGTTCAAGTGGGGAATTGCACATTATCACAGAGGAAGACAATATAAGAACAACTTACACCTGTAGACAGTGCAGGACATGCCACCCAGATGATGCAGGACAATCCACTCAACAAATATCTGAACACTTGTCCTGTCACTGCATCAGTGAACAAAATTAAGTAGAAATTAAGAGCATGGCCTTTGGTTGCAGTCTTCTCAGGCTTGAATCTCAGCTCCATACCTTATAAGACCCGGGGTCTGGAGTAATTGAGTTAACCTCACTGTGCTTCAGTTTCTTATCTAGAAAATGGAGAAGATGAGTATCTGCCAGGAGGCAGATATGAAGATTAAATGAGTTCACTTGAAGAAGAAAAAGAAGAAAGGGGAGGTGGGAGGGAGAGAAAGAAAAGGTGAAAGAAAACCTTTCCTCATGGATCTCATGTTCCTGAATTTGGTGAAGATGAGAAAAATAATCAGAATACTCAGTATGTGAGTAGGTATTAAATGCTAGTGATAAATTTTTTAAAAGGAAGAGAGATAGGTAGTTTCGGAAGTCTAGGGTGTTTGCAAATTTTAAAAGATTGGCTAGAGAGAGTGTTAGTGATATTTAAACAAACATTGAAAATGTCAATGAAGAGAGCTATCTCTTTAAAAATGGGATAAGAGTTTTCCACATGAACAGAACAGCAAAGGACCAATTGCTTAGTCAGTTTCCTACATAGCGTTAAAAGAAAGAAGTAAAGAGACCTATAAGACTCATAAAAAATGAGTGCCTAGAAGAGCAATAAGAAATGTGAGCAGAGAGGAACTGGGTGACCAGATCATGGAGTGTCATGTAGACCACTAGGAAATCTTTAGATGTTAAAGTAAAAACTAGAAAGTCAGTGAAATATAATCTTATACAATCCTATGGAGGTTTGTAGCCAACTTCTGTACTGAGAATGTTGTTATTGTTCAGTCACTGAATCATGTCCAACTCTTTGCAACCTCATGGACTGCAGCACTCTAGGTTTCCCTGTCCTTCACTATCTCCCAGAGTTTGCTCAAACTCATATCCGTTTAACAGATGAGGAAGTATAAAAGTTAGAAAATCTGTGCAGTGATTAGGGAATGTGCATCTTTTTCTAGGGAGATGGTATTGATACTATAGTCACATTCTAGGTATAGTTTGAAGGTGGAGGCAACAGAACTTGTTGAGGGATTAAATACAGAATTTGAGAGAAAGAAGAATGAAGCATAATATTTCATTTATTTTAAAATTTATTGAAGTTTAATTGATTAAAAATGTTCTGTTAGTTTCTGGTGTACCATTTTAGTTCAGTTCAATCACTCAGTTGTGTCCGGCTCTTTGTGGCCCGATGGAAAGCAACATGTCAGGCCTCCCTGACCATCACCAACTCCTGGAGTTTACTCAAACTCATGTACATTGAGTTGATGATGTCAACCAACCATCTCATCCTCTGTCACCCCCTTCTCCTCTCGCCTTCAATCTTTCCCAGCATCAGGGTCTTCTCAAACGAGTTAGTTCTTTGCATTAGGTGGCCAAAGTATTGGAGTTTCAGCTTCAGCATCAGTCCTTTCAATGAATATTCAGGACTGATTTCCTTTAGGATGGACGAGTTGGTTCTCCTTGCTGTCCAAAGGACTCTCGAGAGTTTTTTTTCCAACACCACAGTTCAAAAGCATCAATTCTTTGGGTCTCGGCTTTCTTTGTAGTCCAACCCTCACATCCATACATGACTACAAGAAAAACCATAGCTCTCACTAGACAGACATTTGTTGGCAAAGTTATATCTCTGCTTTTTAATATGCTCTCTAAGTTGGTTGTAACTTTTCTGCCAAGGAGCAAGAGTCTTCTAATTTCATGGCTGCAGTCACCATCTGCAGTGATTTTGGAGTCCCCCAAAATTAAGTCTGTCATTGTTTCCACTGTTTCTTCATCTCTTTGCTGTGAAGTGATGGGACCGGATGCCATGATCTTAGTTTTCTAAAAGTTGAGTTTTAAGCTAGCTTTTTCCTACTCCTCTTTTACTTTCATAAAGAGGCTCTTTAGTTTCTTTTCACTTTCTCCCATAAGGTTAGTGTCATCTGCCTAGCTGAGATTATTGATATTTCTCCCGGTAATCTTGATTCCAGCTTGTGCTTCATGCAGCCTGGCATTTCTCTAGATGTACTCTGCATGTAAGTTAAATAAGCAGGGTGACAATATTCAGCCTTGATGTACTCCTTTCCTGATTTGGAACCAGTCTGTTGTTCCATGTCCAGTTCTAACTGTTGCTTCTTGACCTGCATATGGTTTCTCAGGAGGTAGGTCAGGTGTTCAGGTATTCCCATCTCTTAAAAATTTTTCCATTTTGTTGTGACTCACCTAGTCAAAGGCTTTAGCAGCTTGAACACCTGGAAGTTCACAGTTCATGTACTGTTGAAACCTGGCTTAGAGAATTTTGAGCATTACTTTACTAGCATGTAACATGAGTGCAATTATGTGGTGTATGTTTTCTGGCGTATAGGAAAATTATTTAGTTATACATGCACATACACATATATGTGTGTGTATATATATTTTTTCTTATTCTTTTCCACTACATATTATTATTATGAGTTACTGAATACTAGCAGTTTGTCTTTCTACAAGCCAGGTGAAAGATTTGCTCCAAGAAAAGTAAAGTAAACAATTGTATTTAACATAACTAAAGGGTCAAATAAATGAAGACTGCAGTCTGACATTGATTTAGGAACTAGAGTCAAGAGCAGCTTGCTTTTAGAGTTGGAGAAATAAGGATTGATGTGAAGAATCCAATAGAATGGAATATATATATATATATATATACACACACATCAGTTCAGTTCAGTCGCTCAGTCGTGTCCAACTCTTTGTGACCCCATGAATTGCAGCACACCAGGCCTCCCTGTCCATCATCATCTCCCGGAGTTCACTCAGACTCATGTCCATCGAGTCAGTGATACCATCCAGCCATCTCATCCTCTGTCGTCCCCTTCTCCTCCTGCCCCCAATCCCTCCCACCATCAGGGTCTTTTCCAATAAGTNATTTTGGCAGAAAGATAGAGAACTTAAATTCTCTAATATTTGTGATTCCAAACTGTATTACTATTGAACTTGGGAAAGCATATAAATATTCCAAATTAAAAAAAAAAAAAAACTTACTACCCATGCAGTTAGCTCTGCCATGTGTTGAACAGATTTTTATGCTTTTACCTAAAAATCTTTTTGTTAACTGTTATACTTTGAAGATTGTTTCATTGACCTGTCTAAAGCTTTTGAGATGAAAATAGACTCATATTTTTAAAAGCTAATCTAATTAGCCAGAATTCAATATTTTTTACCAACATTTACCTTGGCAAAGTAAATAAGCCTATATTATGCTATTATGAATTATATTGAAAAAAGTCTATAACGAGCTAATAGTTTTTAAAATCCACTCTACCCTTCAAAAAGATGAACAAAATGCAATTAAAATTTTACTTTGAGAGGCAGATCTGTGAACTAGAAAAAATAATTGCTCATGAACTCAGAATATGCTCCTCCTTTTAATTCATTACACTCAGGCTCATAAAATATGTACAGCAAGTGAACTACACATATTTTATTATATTTCTATAAAAGAGACTGGTGGGAGGTGACCAGATTCTTTATTATTAGTGTTTAATGTTGTAACAAAAAAAATTGGAAATAAATTTAAAGATACATATATCCCCAAGTCTCTATTATAAAACAGCAAAAATTTTCACTAATAACAAAAGGTTTAAATGTTAACCATGTGCTTAAAGCTCACAAGTGATCTTCAGGTTTTGTGCCAACTCTTCCATTCCTAAAAAAATCTCTTTAATTTTCTCTTCTGCATGAAAATAAAGTATTTTGATGCATAACTATAGTTGAATAAGGCATACACATTTGCAATGCTGGGTTTTTTTCTTCCCACTATCGAGAAGCTTTCTTCTTGAAAAATTACAAAGCCTAGTGCTTTACTGTCCTCTGTTGTCACAATCTCAGTATAACACTTCTGTGCATTATATAGTCTAATGGCATATGAGATGTTTCAGTGAGGAAATAATATGTAGTCTACAGTTTTAAAGATGCCACAGAAAACCAGTCTGATGTTGCTCACATTATACAAAGAAAACTAAGCAATTCATTTGAAACAATATAACATAGGTTATGGCCAGACAACAGACATATATTTGCAATTCAGAAAAGAAAAATCTCCACTTCTAAAAGTTTCTTTTGTTTTTTTGTAAATCAGTTAGATATTAATTCTTGTCCCAGACCCTAAATGTTTCTAGAAACACACTAAACTTGGCCTGACAGAAATTCTCAACCTACTTTGGTAAATGTGATGGCAGTGTTCCCTCTGTGATGCTGAAGAGATTATGTGAAGCCATCACTGTATACTTCACTGAAAAGACATACAGGCCAGAATTAGTTTATTTACAGTCCAGATATCAGGTCCCTATATCCTCTCTGTAGAAAGTGAAAGTGAAAGCCGCTCAGTCCTATCCAACTCTTTGCGACCCCATGGACTATAAAGTCCATGGAATTCTCCAGGCCATAATACTAGAGTGGATAGCCTTTCCTTTCTCCAGGGGATCTTCTCAACCCAGGGATCAAACCAGGGTCTCCTGCATTGCAGGCAGATTCTTTACCAACTGAGCTATGAGTCATTAACAATTTAAATATCAACTTTATTACAATTTAGTCAGATACCACAATTCAGTTTTTATGCTTAATGAAACAGTAATACCAAAGTGCACTATATTAGTAGAGATTTGTTAACAGTTTCCTTAAACTTCATTTGCTTAGATAACAACTGTATAAATAGCAAAGAGATGCTTTTCAGGACATCTGAGTAAAGGACAGAAGTTAACTGGAAGAATTCTTATCTTAAAAATGTTATTAAGAATGAACTAATCATCTTAGTCTTTCTGTAAAAGCTCAGTCATCACCTTTGCTGACAGACTAAGCATTGATAGATCACACCACTGCCTATAGAGGCAGCTTTTACCTCCCAGCTATTGTCTAGATTGTCGTTGTCCAAATGAAATATAATGTGAGCAACATATATAATTTTTAAGTAAAAGAAATAGGTAAACTGAATTTTAATCAAATATGTTTATTTGACCCAGTGAATGCCAAATATTATCATTGGATGCACTGAGATAATTTAATTTTTTAATGCTAGCTTTGAAATCTAGTGTGTTGTTTACATTTATCTACACCTCAAGTCAAATCAGCTACATTTCAAGACTCCAGTGGCTACATGTTAATGACTTCTGTATTGTCTTGTAGGTCTAGATCTTCTGAATTCAGTGAAAGACTTCTGAAATGCCTAGAGTTCAGTGGTTTTCTCTTTCTAATGACCACTACTTTGTAGAGTTCACTAAAATAGAGTAGAGAAACCCCTACTTGTAGAGTTCAAGTGGGGAATTGCACATTATCACAGAGGAAGACAATATAAGAACAACTTACACCTGTAGACAGTGCAGGACATGCCACCCAGATGATGCAGGACAATCCACTCAACAAATATCTGAACACTTGTCCTGTCACTGCATCAGTGAACAAAATTAAGTAGAAATTAAGAGCATGGCCTTTGGTTGCAGTCTTCTCAGGCTTGAATCTCAGCTCCATACCTTATAAGACCCGGGGTCTGGAGTAATTGAGTTAACCTCACTGTGCTTCAGTTTCTTATCTAGAAAATGGAGAAGATGAGTATCTGCCAGGAGGCAGATATGAAGATTAAATGAGTTCACTTGAAGAAGAAAAAGAAGAAAGGGGAGGTGGGAGGGAGAGAAAGAAAAGGTGAAAGAAAACCTTTCCTCATGGATCTCATGTTCCTGAATTTGGTGAAGATGAGAAAAATAATCAGAATACTCAGTATGTGAGTAGGTATTAAATGCTAGTGATAAATTTTTTAAAAGGAAGAGAGATAGGTAGTTTCGGAAGTCTAGGGTGTTTGCAAATTTTAAAAGATTGGCTAGAGAGAGTGTTAGTGATATTTAAACAAACATTGAAAATGTCAATGAAGAGAGCTATCTCTTTAAAAATGGGATAAGAGTTTTCCACATGAACAGAACAGCAAAGGACCAATTGCTTAGTCAGTTTCCTACATAGCGTTAAAAGAAAGAAGTAAAGAGACCTATAAGACTCATAAAAAATGAGTGCCTAGAAGAGCAATAAGAAATGTGAGCAGAGAGGAACTGGGTGACCAGATCATGGAGTGTCATGTAGACCACTAGGAAATCTTTAGATGTTAAAGTAAAAACTAGAAAGTCAGTGAAATATAATCTTATACAATCCTATGGAGGTTTGTAGCCAACTTCTGTACTGAGAATGTTGTTATTGTTCAGTCACTGAATCATGTCCAACTCTTTGCAACCTCATGGACTGCAGCACTCTAGGTTTCCCTGTCCTTCACTATCTCCCAGAGTTTGCTCAAACTCATATCCGTTTAACAGATGAGGAAGTATAAAAGTTAGAAAATCTGTGCAGTGATTAGGGAATGTGCATCTTTTTCTAGGGAGATGGTATTGATACTATAGTCACATTCTAGGTATAGTTTGAAGGTGGAGGCAACAGAACTTGTTGAGGGATTAAATACAGAATTTGAGAGAAAGAAGAATGAAGCATAATATTTCATTTATTTTAAAATTTATTGAAGTTTAATTGATTAAAAATGTTCTGTTAGTTTCTGGTGTACCATTTTAGTTCAGTTCAATCACTCAGTTGTGTCCGGCTCTTTGTGGCCCGATGGAAAGCAACATGTCAGGCCTCCCTGACCATCACCAACTCCTGGAGTTTACTCAAACTCATGTACATTGAGTTGATGATGTCAACCAACCATCTCATCCTCTGTCACCCCCTTCTCCTCTCGCCTTCAATCTTTCCCAGCATCAGGGTCTTCTCAAACGAGTTAGTTCTTTGCATTAGGTGGCCAAAGTATTGGAGTTTCAGCTTCAGCATCAGTCCTTTCAATGAATATTCAGGACTGATTTCCTTTAGGATGGACGAGTTGGTTCTCCTTGCTGTCCAAAGGACTCTCGAGAGTTTTTTTTCCAACACCACAGTTCAAAAGCATCAATTCTTTGGGTCTCGGCTTTCTTTGTAGTCCAACCCTCACATCCATACATGACTACAAGAAAAACCATAGCTCTCACTAGACAGACATTTGTTGGCAAAGTTATATCTCTGCTTTTTAATATGCTCTCTAAGTTGGTTGTAACTTTTCTGCCAAGGAGCAAGAGTCTTCTAATTTCATGGCTGCAGTCACCATCTGCAGTGATTTTGGAGTCCCCCAAAATTAAGTCTGTCATTGTTTCCACTGTTTCTTCATCTCTTTGCTGTGAAGTGATGGGACCGGATGCCATGATCTTAGTTTTCTAAAAGTTGAGTTTTAAGCTAGCTTTTTCCTACTCCTCTTTTACTTTCATAAAGAGGCTCTTTAGTTTCTTTTCACTTTCTCCCATAAGGTTAGTGTCATCTGCCTAGCTGAGATTATTGATATTTCTCCCGGTAATCTTGATTCCAGCTTGTGCTTCATGCAGCCTGGCATTTCTCTAGATGTACTCTGCATGTAAGTTAAATAAGCAGGGTGACAATATTCAGCCTTGATGTACTCCTTTCCTGATTTGGAACCAGTCTGTTGTTCCATGTCCAGTTCTAACTGTTGCTTCTTGACCTGCATATGGTTTCTCAGGAGGTAGGTCAGGTGTTCAGGTATTCCCATCTCTTAAAAATTTTTCCATTTTGTTGTGACTCACCTAGTCAAAGGCTTTAGCAGCTTGAACACCTGGAAGTTCACAGTTCATGTACTGTTGAAACCTGGCTTAGAGAATTTTGAGCATTACTTTACTAGCATGTAACATGAGTGCAATTATGTGGTGTATGTTTTCTGGCGTATAGGAAAATTATTTAGTTATACATGCACATACACATATATGTGTGTGTATATATATTTTTTCTTATTCTTTTCCACTACATATTATTATTATGAGTTACTGAATACTAGCAGTTTGTCTTTCTACAAGCCAGGTGAAAGATTTGCTCCAAGAAAAGTAAAGTAAACAATTGTATTTAACATAACTAAAGGGTCAAATAAATGAAGACTGCAGTCTGACATTGATTTAGGAACTAGAGTCAAGAGCAGCTTGCTTTTAGAGTTGGAGAAATAAGGATTGATGTGAAGAATCCAATAGAATGGAATATATATATATATATATATACACACACATCAGTTCAGTTCAGTCGCTCAGTCGTGTCCAACTCTTTGTGACCCCATGAATTGCAGCACACCAGGCCTCCCTGTCCATCATCATCTCCCGGAGTTCACTCAGACTCATGTCCATCGAGTCAGTGATACCATCCAGCCATCTCATCCTCTGTCGTCCCCTTCTCCTCCTGCCCCCAATCCCTCCCACCATCAGGGTCTTTTCCAATAAGTCAACTCTTCGCATGAAGTGGCCAAAGTTCTGGAGTTTGAATTTTAGCATCATTCCTTCCAAAGAATTGATGGTCTCAGCCTTCTTCACAGTCCAACTCTCACATCCATACATGACTACTGGAAAAATCATAGCCTTGACTAGACGGACCTTAGTTGGCAAAGTAATGTCTCTGCTTTAGACAGTTAACAGGGATTAGTAAAGGCATTAGTCAACAACAAATTCCCTCTCACAAGGAGAAACAGTCGCCAAAGAGAGACTGTAGCTACCCCAAGAACTCTCCAGCTCATTCTTTGGGATCCTGTAGGATATGAATGTTTTTCTTGTGGACTGTGAGACTCTTTAACTTCACTTCACTTCAGTTCAGTCACTCAGTCATGTCCAATCCTTCACAACCCCATGGGCTTCAGCACATCAGGCCTCCCTGTCCATCACCAACTCCTGGAATTTACCAAAACTCATGTATGTTGAGTCGGTGATGCCATGGAACCATCTCATCCTCTGTCATCCCCTTCTCCTCCTACCTTCAATCTTTACCAGAATCAGAGTCTTTTCAAATGAGTCAATTCTTCACATCAGGTGGCCAGAGTATTGGAGTTTCAGCTTCAGCATCAGTCCTTCCAATGAATATTCAGGACTGATTTCCTTTAGGATGGACCGATTGGATCTCCTTGTTGTCCAAGGGACTCTCAAGAGTATCCTCCAACACCACAGTTCAAAATCTTCAGTTCTTTGGCACTCAGCTTTCTTTATAGTCCAACTCTCACATCCATACATGACTACAAGAAAAACCATAGCTTTCACTAGAAAGACTTTTGTTGGCAAAGTGATGTCTCTGCTTTGTAATATACTGTCTAGATTGGTCATAACTTTTCTGTCAAAGAGCAAGCATCTTTCTATTTAATAGCTTCGCTCACCATCTGCAGTGATTTTGGAGCCCCCAAAATAAAGTCTGTCACTGTTTCCATCGTTTCCCCATCTATTTGCCATGAAATGATGGGACCAGATGCCATGATCTTCATTTTCTGAATGTTGTTTTAAGCCAACTTTTCACTCTCCTCTTTCACTTTCATGAAGAGGCTCTTTAGTTCTTTTTCACTTTCTGCCATAGGGTGGTGTCATCTGCATATCTTGAGGTTATTGATATTTCTCCTGACAATCTTGATTCCAGCTTGTGCTTCATCCAGCATGGCATTTCACATGATATACTCTGCATATAAGTTAAATAAGCAGAGTGACAATATACAGTGTTAACGTACTCCTTTCCTGATTTGAAACAAGTCTGTTGTTCCTATTGTTCCATGTCCAGTTCTAACTGTTGCTTCCTGACCTGCATACAGATTTCTCAAGAGGCAGGTAAGGTGGTCTGGTATTTCCATCTCTTCAAGTGTTTTCCACAGTTTGTTGTGATTCATACAGTTAAAGGCTTTGGCATAGTCAATAGGGCAGAAATAGACGCTGTTCTGGAACTGTCTTGCATTTTCAATGATCCAACAGATGTTGGCAATTTGATCTTTGGTTCCTCTTCCTTTTCTAAATCCAGCTTGAGTATTTGGAAGTTCACAGTTCATGTACTGCTGAAGCCTGGCTTGGAGTATTTTGAGCATTACTTTACTAGCATGTGAGATGTATTCAATTGTGTGGTAGTTTGAGCATTCTTTGGCATTGCTTTTCTTTGAGATTGGAATGAAAACGGACCTTTTCCAGTCCTGTGACCACTGCTGAGTTTTCCAAATTTGCTGGCATATTGAGTGAAGAATTTTGATAGCATTATCTTTTAAGATTTGAAACAGCTCTACTGGAATTCCATCACCTTCACTAGTTTTGTTCATGGTGATGCCTCCTAAGGCCCACTTGACTTCCCATTCCAGGATGTCTGGCTCTAGGTGAGTGATAAGACCATCATGATATTCTGGGCCATGAAGATCCTTTTTGTAGAGTTTTCTGTGTATTTTTGCCACCGCTTCTTAATATCTTCTGCTTCTGTTAGGTCCGTACCATTTTCTTAACTTAGCTGCAGGTATTTACCCAGAAACAACATGTCTCGTTCAAGAAGGTTCAAGTCCCTCCTTGTTCAGGGATCAGGAGATCTATCTCCTGTCAATTGGAGTACAACCCCTGCCACGTTAGTTGGCTCTTTAGAGCTATCCTTAGAAAATTTTTCCCCAAAAAACTTAATTTTGATAGTGTTTATTAGAATGGCACTCATTTGTAATTCTGAATAGGTATCTGAGATCTCCCAGATACACTTGGGACTCACAGGTGTATTGAGTGTCCTCTTCTGTTTTCTTCCACAGCTTGACTTGCAAGTAGTGAATCCAGAATTTGTGTCCTGGTACCTTGTCTGTTGTTGAGGTGGAAGGGTAGGGGCCCTTTCTTGTGGGCTGGAGTTGTCCCTTTGGGGACCCATCTTTCCTACTTTAATTAGGACTTGAGTCCCTGGAGCATGTAGTGGTGACTTTTTAGAATCTTTTGGGTCCTGGTTGACACCCCACAACCATGTATCCTTTTGGAATTGCCCAATGACTGTGGTATAAGACCGAAGTGTCTGAGCCTCTGGATCTAGGAAGAGGTCATTGACATAAACAAAAGGTCTCTCATATAGCATCTCATAAGGACTAAGACCAACCTGTTTCTTAGGGGCATCATGGGTACAGAGGAGAGCTATTGGTAAAGCTGCCTTCCATCCCAGGGAGATCTCCTGGGTTATCTATTTTACCACTGATTTTAAGAATTGATTGGCTCTTTCTACTTTTTCTGAAGATTGAGGCTTCCAAGCACAATGGAGATAGTAAGTAATGCCCAATGCTTTAGAGACCCCTTGGGTGACCTTAGAAGTAAATTATGTCCCATTGTCACTTTGTAATGACCTGGGCAGACCAAATCTTGGAATGATTTCATGGAGCAGTTTTTTTACCACCTCCTCAGCCTTCTCAGTCCTGGTGGTAAAGCCTTCAATCCACTCTGTGAATGTATCTATCATGACTAATAGGTATTTATACACTTGAGAAACTGGTACTTGGGTGAAGTCCATCTGCCAGTCCTCTCCTGGGTAGGTCCCACGATGTTGAATGGGCTGGGCCAGCTGGGGTCATCAAGCTCCTTGGGGGCTGTTTAATTGGCAAATGGGACAAGAAGAGACCACTTGCTTTATAGTCATTTGGAGGCCTGTTCCTCTGAAGGACCTTTTTAGTCATCTTTGGAGGGCCTTTTCCCCTAAGTGAGTGGTGGCAGGTAATGAGTTAAACAACTTCCATTGAAGTTCCCAGCCAGATAAAGGAGTCCCCACCTTGTGGAAACACCCTATATGATCTTCTTGAAAGTACTCACTGTTAGCTTTAAGAGTCTCATCATCATATGAAGGAGTTTCTGGCAGATTAGTCTGTGGAACTAAGGTGGCAACCCCTATTAGGTTATTATTCTATAACCCTGCTCTCTTAGCTGCCTGATCAGCTACTTGGTTCCCTCGTACCACTTCCATGCTCCGTTTTTGGTGTCCTTTACAATGGGAGATTGAAACCTTACTGGGCAGATGAACTGTCTCCAAGAGCCTAAGGATTTGATCACCATATTTGGTTGGAGGCCCTCACGTGGTCAAGTGGCCTCTTTCTTTCCAAATAGTAGTGTGTACATGTAGCACCAGAAAGGCATACTTGGAGTCAAAGTAAATGGCTACTCTTTATCTTTTTCCCAGATCTAAAGCTCTAGTCAGGGCTACGGGCTCAGCTAATTGGGCTGAAGTACCCAGTGGCAAATGTTCTCAAAATTGGAGACTACTGCATATCCAGCTCTTTTTCCATCCAAGACAGATCTACTTTCATTAGTGTACCAGATTTCCTCAGGATTGGTCAGAGGATATTCTGACAGTCCCTCTTGGGGTTTTGTCCAGTGGTTCAAAGTTTCTAGCCAAGAGTGAAAAGGGAGAGAGCCCTCGGGGATAGGCAGGAGGGTGGCTGGATTAAGAAACTCACAAGGGGATATAGTGAGAACTGGATTTCCCATCAGCACTATTTGAGGATTTTTTAATCAGACATCCATAAATGGCCTCTTCCATTCGAAGTTGTTTCATTTGGTGGCTGGTAAAAATAGTTTGCCACCAAGAGAGAGTTTTAAAGCACCCTCTATCAGGACTGCAATAGATGCAAGATTTTGAAGGCAAGAAAGATCTCTTCCCAATAAGGGAGTAGGACACTCAGGGATCACCAAAAACTTGTGGGAAAATATTTGTCCATCCCTGCCAGGAGCCAGCACGGGAGATCCCACCCATGACAAGGAGACCTGACAAGCAAAGCTTCAGGACTCGAGGAATTCTCTGGGCCAATCCCACCTATGACAAGGTCATGTGAAGAGACCTGACGGGCAAGGCAGATCAGGACTCAAGGGACCCCCTGGGCCTGCTCGAGCATCTACCCCAAAACCAGAATCTGTCTGTCTATTTTATGCCTTTCATCAACTCTTCTGACATTAACAGGGGGCTATCCCCGACCACTTTTCTCTGGAAAATAATCAACTTATGGCTTTAGCTGATAAATCTCCTGGGCATGAAAGGAGTATTTCAAACCCCTTGTTAACATTATAGCTTACTTGGCAGGTTTATCCAGACTCTTGAAACATTGTTGAGCCAATGCTTGCTGCCAAGTTCCCACCTCCCTTATCCATTGTATTCCTGGGAGTGCATATAGTCAGGATGTAAAAAAAACAAACAGTAGCCTTAATAGTAGCAACATTAGACTTTGAATTAGTAAGTTCTTTCTTTGCTGTAACCCACTGAATCTTTGCTCCGTAAAAATGTAACTCTGTACTTTAAGGGTGACACAGGCTAGGAATTTAAGAAGAAATACTTCAAGAGAAAATTATTGTTCTGGCTGACCAACCTTTATCAAAAAGGGGTTATAAAATATCAACAGGCCTCCAGGCCAGAAAATGATGTACAAAAAATAAAACTCTTGCAAGAAGAAACCTGGTATTGATAAAAGGTAATACTGATAGAATGTTGAGTTGACTCTACATTTTTCACTTTGCTCAACGTACAACTCAGGCTATAAAAGCCCTCTCTGAAAATAAAGTAATGGGCTTCGCTCACTGAAGCTTGGTCACCCCGTGTCATTCATTCATTCATTCACTCGCCAACGTCGTCCATCCTGAGGGTATCCCTGGACTCTGCTGAGGCTGGAGCCCAACACATCCCAGCAATGAAGATGTGCTCAGGTGAATCATTTGTAATTGTTTTTTCTGTTGCACTCAAAATGGCACAAGTTCGGGGAGAGGAGGCTCTGGAGCAGGAGGTCACGACAGAGTAGGTAGTTCCTGTGTCAACCAAGAAATTCTTGGACCTACCTGCCACATATAGTTACATCCTTGGCTCTAGCCCCATGACAGTTATCTGTGACAGGCAGGCTGGCTGGAGTGGGCCGTTTCAGTCCTATTGAACCATCATGAGGGAAGGCTTTTCCCTTGACCTTGAGGCTCTTGGGTCCTGAGGGCAGAGTGCCACCCAATGTCCCAACTGATGGCATTTGTAGCAAGCCATTTTAGGAGACTTGTCATGGTTTGGTCACTCTTTGGCCCAATGTCCCACCTATCTACAGATTAGGCATTTGCCTGGTGCCTTGTCCTTTAAGGACTTGGGGTTTGCCATAGGACTTCCCTGGAGGGAGGCCAGCATCTGGGCATGCCTTATCTCTTTCCTTTTCTCCCTTTCATGAGCCTTGGCCTCCCTCTCCTGTTCTATTATAAAAGGTATTGGTGACTGTCTGGACCATCTCATCTAAAAAGGTAGCAGGGTCTTGCTGCTGTAGCTGTTGTAACTTTATCCTGATATCTGATGCACATTGGGACAGGAATTTGTCCTTTAAAATCACTTGTCCCTCATAAGAGTCTAAGTCCAAATTGGCAAACTTTTGAAGGGCCTCTTTTAGCCTTTCCAGAAAGGCAATGGGGTTCTCATTGGGCTCCTGAGTTATTGCTGAAACTGGGCACAGTCCCACAACTAATTCTGCTTCCATGGATGGACTTCCTTAGGGGTGAGTCTTTCTGAAGCTTATCCTACCCAGTACTGTTGCAACCTGAGAGCTGGGCATCCCAGGTCAAGGTGCTGATCCCCAGGCAGATTGAGGCATGACAGCCTCCTGGAAATTGAATCCCCTGGGCAGGTCGCAGCAAGTTGGACTCCTGGGACTCCTGGACTGGTGGATCCCTGAGCAGGTTGAGGCATGACAACTCCTGGGACCGGATCCCATCCTCTTATTGCTCTGAGGGAATGTAAGCTACTGATTTCTTCCCCTAGTCCTCCATAAGAGCAGTTTAGTGTGTCTCCAGTGGTAAATATTTCATTGTCATAGACCCAATTTAGGTAATAACAGAAGTAATGACAAAGGAATGGATTTTCTGGTCCTGTTAGTGACAGTAAGAGTATTTTAATAATAAAAGGGGTAGAGCAATTTTGCCTACAAGGAGACAGGGTCCTGGTTGTAGGAATTAGTAAGTGGCTTAAGAACAAATTGCTAAGAGGCAACAAACCAGGTATTCCATAAAATTTGAGTGGAGATTTGATCCAGGGGTATGTTTGTAACTTTAGGAGAAGGATGGTAAGGATTTGGGCCCAAATGGCCTTCAGGGCTAACTCCCAAAGTGGCAAACATTATCCCTGGAGGCCCAATTGCCCTTGAAAGGATGCCACTAATAGATGGACTTATAGCAGGCATTGTGTGCCTGTCATCCACCCTAGTGTGTTACTGAGAAATGCTGTTGTTGCACATGTTGTAGGAAACATGGAAGATGAAGGCCTGAATCTCCAGAAAGATTGGATATTATACAGCATTTCCCTCCCAAGGGCCAGCTATTTTCTCTTGTCCCTCGAGAAAATTATAGAGGCAACATTGTGGGCCCAGAAGGGGCTCAGGAAAAGAGCATGAAACAGGAGGGAAGGGGGCAGGGTGCAACTTCTGAAAGAATGACATAGCCCAAAGGAATAACATAAACTGATTAAAATCAAATGGGTTGAAAATGATAAGTCAAATTCAAGTAAATCTTGATCCTCTGTCTACAAGCTAAATGACATACCCAGAGGCTCCATGACAGTTCCAAGGGACTATCAAAAGACAGAGGAGTCAGTGGTTCCCCAATTGTTGATATGATCCTCCCACTCATTAGCATATGAAATCACCCAGCTTGCAAAAACTAACATTCCACATTCCATGGGATGCACTCTTCTCTGTGATGGCCCACACCCTGTGGAGTGTGCTTCTCTCTGAATCTGAATAAATCCACCTCTTACCTGTCGCTTTGTCTCTCACTGAATTTTTGCAATGAGACATCAGAGCCTGAGCTTCATTAGGTCCTGAAGCCAGGCATCACGGGTTTTGGCTGGGCTCAAGTCCTGAGACCCAAGGCAGTTTGCCTGTTGCGCAATTGTTGGGTATTTTGGGTAAATATTGGTAACCTCTGGCAGTTAGAGGTAGGTAAGAGCTATCATCTTCTCTCCCATATCTCAATACCAGCTGGCATGTTACAATAACTGCAAGTCTTATTCCAAATTCTGATATAGAAACAAACATTGACTAGAATGTCAACAAAACAGCCAAGCAATCTTTTCCTGTAGTCTTACTATGGATCTCACTCTGTCCTGACACATTGAAGGGAGCATCTTGACAGGAAGTTTCAGTCTCAGGTAGAGATAACCATATTCTGGAGGCAGGATCAGCCAAAAACCTCTAGACAGTTTGGTCAGAAAAGTCTCCATTTAGTGAGCATCTTTAGAGAAGAGGAAGGCTATGCACTCCAGAATTCCATGGACTGTAGAGTCCATGGGGTCACAAAGAGTTAGACATGACTGAGCAATGCCAGGCTTCCCTGTCCTTCACCATCTCCTGGAATTTGCTCAAACTCATGTCCATTGAGTCAGTGATGCCATCCAACCACCTCATCCTCTGGCATCCCCTTCTACTGCCTTCAATCTTTCCCAACTTCAGGATCTTTTCTAATGAGTTGGTTATTTGTATAAAGTGGCCAGAATATTGGAGTTTCAGCTTCAGCATCAGTCCTTCCAATGAATATTCAGGACTGATTTCCTTTAGGATGGACTAGTTGGATCTCCTTGCTGTCCAAGGGACTCTTAAGAGTCTTCTCCAACATCACAGTTCAAAAACATCAATTCTTCAGTGCTCAGCTTTCTTTATAGTCCAACTCTCACATCCATATATGACCACTGGAAAAACCATAACTTTGACTAGATGGACATACGTTGGTAAAGTAATGTCTCTGCTTTTTAATATGCTGTCTAGCTTAATCATAACTTTTCTTCCAAGGAGCAAGTGTCTTTTAATTTCATGGCTGAGTCACCATCTTTAGTGATTTTGGAGCCCAATAAAATAAAGTCTGCCACTGTTTCCACTATTTACCCATGTATTTCCCATGAAGTGATGCGACCAGATGCCATGATCTTCGTTTTCTGAATGTTGAGCTTTAAGCCAACTTTTTCACTCTCTTCTTTCACTTTCATCAAGAGGCTCTTTAGTTCTTCTTCACTTTCTGTCATAAGGGTGGTGTCATCTGCATATCTGAGGTTATTGATACTTCTCCCAGCATCTTGATTCCAGCTTGTGCTTCATCTCCTCTAATAATTAATGACAAAGCAAATTAGAAAGTAGTGGAAATTCTCATTTGTCAAATGGAACTTGAACAAATTTTCTTTTACTCACAAGAGTACCAGATTTATTAATTATATATAGAAATAAAGAGAATTTTCATCATAATTGCTCCTATTTTATAGCCATTATTTTACTATGTGCTATGCAAATGTTCTCTAATGAATTTCATCTTTTCTAGTTACTTTTCATCTCCAGCCATTCATATGATCACAAATAGCATTCTAACCTTTTATTTTAAAAATGATTACTTTAATAGGTCATCAAAATTCTTAAATACCAAGTAAAACACATTTATGCCAATAGGTCACAACAGTAAAATGTGATGGAGTATGAACAAAAGGAGAAGAAAGCAGGAAGAATAATGGAAAATAAAGACTTGAATAAGTATGAAAGAAACAGAAAAAACAGAAGAGGAAAAATAGAGACAGATCCAAGAAAAACATTATGTACTCCAATTGAGTAGATTCTGAAAATTTAGAATTCAAAATTTTTAAATATTAAAAAAATTCAAAATGAATCATAGATATAAGTTTAAAATGCAAAATTGTGAAACTCCTAGAAGATGATATTGAAAAAAAAACCTAGGTGACTTTTGGTATGGTGATGCTTTCTTAGATACAGCATCAAAAACCTGACCATGGAAGAAATAATTGATTATTAGTAAAATTGGACACAATTAAAATTAAAAACTCTGTACTGCAAAACACAATATCAGGAAACATCAAGCCATAGACTGGGAGAAAGTTTTGTCAAAAGACACATCTAATAAATAGTTATCTAAAAATATACCAAAGAAAAGAAACAAAATACTTCAATCTCAGCAACAAGAAACAAATAGTACTACTTAAAATAAAAATGAGCTAAAGACCTTAACAGACACCTCAACAAAGAAGATATAGTCAGGGCAAACAGCATAAGAAAAGATGGCATATGATGATTCCCCATAAAATGACATTAGGGAAATCTAAATTAGGACAGTAATGAGATATCATGCCACACCTAGCAAAATGGCTGAAATCCAGAGAATGGACAACACCTTTTGCCAAAGATAATGTGGAGGAACAGGAACTCTAATTCACTGCTTGTAGGAATGCAAAAGGTGTCATCACTTTGGAATACGGTTTGGCAATTTGTTTTATAAAATTAAATGTACTCATCATTTGTTGTTGTTATTGCTTAGTTACTCAGTCATGTCTTACTCTTTGTGACCCCATGGACTGCAGCATGCCAGGCTTCCCTGTCCCTCACCATCTCCTGGAATTTGCTCAAACTCATGTCCATTGAGTCAGTGATGCCATCCAACCACCTCATCCTCTGGCATCCCCTTCTACTGCCTTCAATCTTTTCCAACTTCAGGATCTTTTCTAATGAGTTGGCTCTTTGTATCCGGTGGCCAAAGTATTGGAATTTCAGCTTCAGCATTAGTCTTTCCAGTGAATATTCAAGGCTGATTTCCTTTAGGATTGATTGGTTTGGTCTCCTTGAATCCAAGGGACTCTCAAGAGTCTTCTCCAGCACCACAGTTTTTTCCAAATTCATTGAACACATGACACCAAAAGTGAATCCTAAAATAAATTATAGACTTTGACTGATTATGCTGTGTCAATGTATGTTCATCCTTGGTTTAATTATATATATATATATATATATATATACACACACACACACCATTTTGGTGAGAGATGTTGATAATGGCAGAGGTTATGCGTGTGTGTGTCTAAAATTAAAGATATGATAATACAATAGGTTGGCAAAAAGGTGGAACCATTGAAAATCTCTGCTGGTGGTGTCTTCGGAGGTTTAACATGTGACCTAGTTATTTCACTACTAGATATTTAACCGAGAGAAACTACAGAATTCTTGAAAATGGAAACTAAACTATGATGACAAATAGCACATCAGCAGTTGCCTGGCAGGGGCAAAGAGAAGGGGAGAGTGCAAATCAGCACAATAAAATTTGGAGGAAGTGATGGAACTACGCTGTACATCAATCATGGTGGTACTTTCATGGTATATGTATCCACAAAAATGCATGTAATTTTACTCGCTTCTTTTTTTGAAATTTTGTTTTTGGCTGCACTGGGTATTCATTGCTTTGCACCAGCTTTCTCTAGTTGCAGCAAGTGGGGGCCACTTTTCATTGCAGTGCACGGGTTTCATATTGTGGTGGCTTCTCTTGTTGCAGAGCACAGGTCCTAAGTACACGGACTTCAGTAGCTGCAGCACACAGGCCCTATAGCAGGAGGGCGCAGTAGTTATGGTGGTTAAGCTTAGTTTTGTGGCATGTGGAATCTTCAGGGACCAGGTACCCGTGTCCCTTGCTTTGGCAGGAATATTCCATTCCATTGTGCCAGCAGAGACGTCCTAATTTTGCTCTTTAAATAAATCCATTATTTGTTTCTAAATTCAATTAGAAGAAAACATAAAAGAAACAGATAAAAATTGCACATAATATTTCCTGCACACTAAACACAATTATTTCACTTTTGTTCTAAGAATCTTTTAGAAATTCCATTTATAGGCCAAGCCTTTATTTTTTGCCAGGTTGATCATGTAACTTTGAGCAGAATATGGTTTTCTTTCTTTCTTTTTTTTTTTTTTTTTTTTAACAGAGCACTTTTCTAAGCACAGGTTCAGAAAAATGATTGTTCTGTCCTAAAAAATAATAATTTTATATGTATTTCAACAAGAGACAGGAGCATACAAATTCTGCAAAAATACTTACTAAAGCAATCTTTCAAATAAACTAAGCCCATAAAGTACAACAGAAACAAATTTGAGTAGCAGATCAATATATTTAATATATTCTGGAGCCTCAAATTACCACTTTATTTTCAAAATCTCTATAATGGAATTAACAAGGAAATGGAACCCCTCTTCCCCATGGGCCCTCTGAAATTGTTCAAGAATTACCATTTAATTAGACTCACCTCTGCTGTTAATTGGGCATCCCTGATGGCTCAGCGGGTAAGAATTTACCTAGACAAGAGTTCGACCCCTTGGTGGGGAAGATCCCCTGGAGGAGGAAATGGCAACACATTCCAGTATTCTTTTCTGAAAAAAATCCCATGGACAGAGAAGCCTGGCAGGCTACAGTCCAAAGGGTCACAAACAACTGGGCATGACTAAGTGACTTAGCACTCACACACTACAGTTAACGCAGTGTTAAGAGCCCAATATGTTGAAGTTAGCATTTATCCTTTGTTCTTTTACTTTTATAAACAAGTATCTTTCAACCAGATTTTTGTCTATCCTTTAGATTTCTAGTGTGTGTGCGCACGCGCGTGCTCAGTCTTGTCTGACTCTTGGCAACCCTGTGGACCATAGGCCACCAGGATCCTCTCTCCATGGAATTTTCCAGGCAAGAATACTGGAGCGGGTTGCCATTTCTTACTATGTATTATGATGTAGGCAATTAAAAAAAAAAAAGAATCTGATGACTTAAGCCAAAATAAGTCAGTGAAATAGACTAAGCTTATTAATAAAAGTTTCTTACTCCATTTGAACAAACAACAGGTCACATATGCCATTAAAAATGACTTCTTATTCACTGTCAATCATCACAGTAATTAGTAAACTAGGGCAAGTAAAGTGGGAAATGTTACAAGTGAAACCAGAAGTGAAATTCAAATTGTGCTTTAACTTTTAATAAATATTCCATATCATTTAAAATTCATTTGTGTTTTTTTTTAATTATCAATGGCATCTTCAGGAGAGCTATTTGCTTGCGTAAATTTCAAGGGAGCTGATGCATTTTGTTTATAGTAATTGTATTTTTAGCATGCTACTTCTGCAAGAAAATAGATGATAAACCACTGAGTGTTGAAATTTTCCATTAAATTGCTTTCCCTGAATTTGTAACTACTGGTACCACTAGAGGGCAGGCTTTACATTGTAATGAAACTCATTTTTGCATTTATTGTAATCGAATTTAAAATGTTTTAAAATTATAGTTTTGAAAGAAGAAATCTGACACAGTGTAACTTCCTTTTCTTTGAGAGGTAAATTAAGCCAAAATCATATTTTACAAATATTACTTAACTGAGCTACACAGGTGCAGAGATGTTAAAACTTTTGACATAACAGTTTTTTAGGAACAGTGTTAGATAAATCATATGTGATTCTATATCTTTGTAAAAGTATATTCAATATCAAATAAATTCTGTTTTCTAATCCTTAGTTCATAAATCAATTAGTGATTGAATTAAATTTGTGTTCAATTGGTCCTGTATACTTAATAAAGCAGAAGGAATTCAACTTGAAATTTTAGGGTTTAAGTAAAATTGGGTTTAAGTAAAATTCTCCGTAATGACAAAGAGTTCCTCAGTCATCAAAAAAAAAAAAAAAAAAACTTTGAAAAACGACAATTCACAGGGTTCATCATAAAATGTGTTATATATGGCATGACATTCCTATTTAACTGTGAAAATATTGTAGTGAGAATTGACGGTCAAAATAATCTTGCACCAGGTGTGTATATGCCAACCTATATTAGACAGAGTGCCTTATGAACTATGGATGGAGGTTCCTGACATTGTACAGGAGACAAGGATCAAGACCATCCCCATGGAGAAGAAATGTAAAAATGTAAAATGGCTGTCTGAGGAGGCCTTACAAATAACAGTGAAAGAGAAGCAAAAAGCAAAGGAGAAAAGGAAAGATATAAGCATCTGAATTCAGAGTTCCAAAGAATAGCAAGGAGAGATAAGAAAGCCTTCCTCAGCATTCAGTGCAAAGAAATAGAAGAAAACAACAGAATAGGAAAGACTAGAGATCTCTTCAAGAAAATTAGAGACATCAAGAGAACATTTCATGCAAAGATGGCTTCAATAAAGGACAGAAATGATATGGACCTAACAGAAGCAGAAGATATTAAGANCATTCAGTGCAAAGAAATAGAAGAAAACAACAGAATAGGAAAGACTAGAGATCTCTTCAAGAAAATTAGAGACATCAAGAGAACATTTCATGCAAAGATGGCTTCAATAAAGGACAGAAATGATATGGACCTAACAGAAGCAGAAGATATTAAGAAAAAGTGGCAAGAATACAGAGAAGAACAGCACAAAAAAGATCATCATGACCCAGATAATCACGATGGTGTGATCACTCACCTAGAGCCAGACATCCTGGNGCTTGAACATCTGGAATTTCATTGTTCACATATTGCTGAAGCCTGGCTTGGAGAATTTTGAGCATTACTTAACTAGTGAGTAAGATGAGTGTATGGGTTTCCCTGGTGGCTCAGTGGTTAAAGCGTCTGCCCGCAACACAGGAGACCTGGGTTCGATCCCTGGGTCGGGAAGATTCCCCTTGAGAAGGAAATGGCCACCCACTCCAATATTCTTGCCTGGAGACTCCCATGGATGGAGGAACCTGATGGGCTAGAGTCCATGGGGTCGCAAAGAGTCGGACACGACTGAGCGACTTCACTACACTAAGATGAGTGTATGATATATTTTTCTACTAACAACCTCAATTAAACTGCTTTATCACCTAGCTTTTTAAATTTTCACAAAATGATGAATACATTTAGGAAAGAATGACTGAGCTGTTTTTGTTTATGTGTGAAAGTGAAAGTGGCTCAGTCTTGTCCAACTCTTTGTGAGCCCCATGGACTATACAGTCCATGGAGTTCTCTAGGCCAGAATACTGGAGTGGATAACTTTTCCCTTCTCCAGGGGATCTTCCCAACCCAGATATCAAACACAGATCTCCCACATTGCAAGCAGATTCTTTACCAGTTGAGTCACCTATAAAATTACAGAATAAATAACATACTCTTAAGATAGCAAAAGTATACAAACTAAAAAACTATTTTATAGGATTTTTACTAATTTGGGATACATTTTAAATATCCGTTCACACTTATTCTTGAGACAGCAAGTAAGAAGAATTGGAGAGGATCTTTCCTCATGGGCTTTAGTTCTTGGTAAGGACACAAAGAAGAATCTGAGGTCTTACCCATGGCAAAAACAAGTTTTTCGAAGAAAAAACAAAAAGAATACCTCAAGGAAGAGGTGGACCAAGCCAAGAGAGGCACTCACACTGGAATGACAAGGTGTGGGATTTTTTAAGACAGGACTTTTACATATTCATGTAGGTGGGCTAGATGACTGTGATCTGACAGTTTTGACTGACAGTTGCAAGCTTCATGACAACAGTCTCTATTGTGAATGTCTTTCCCATAATTTAGTCGGTTATGGTCAGATGTACGTATGTATAGAATGTTTATGAACACTTAATTGGCTCTTGGGGCATCCCTGGTGGCTCAAATGGTAAAGAAACTTCCTGCAGTGTGGAAGACATAGGTTCAGTTTCTGGGTAATGAAGATCCCCTGGAGAAGGGAATGGCTATGCCCTCCAGTATTCTTACCTGGAGAATTCCATGGACAGAGGAGCCTAGTAGGCCTTGGGATTGCAAAGAGTGAGACACTACTGAGCAACTAACACTACTAATAGGCTCTTGACTGTCTAAGGTCAGTTGAGGACATAGCTGTGCATTAGGGGTGCACGTGCCAGAATCAGTGAAGTCCTGATGGTTAGTTTATATCCACTGTGAACCTAGGGCATGCACACCTGAGTTGGAAAAAATTAGAAGGTCAAGGATTGTCTTAAAAGAGAATTTTCAGATAAAAAAAAGATAAAACTATGACTTTCATACAGCTATAACAGTGAACAAATCATAAAACATTTTGTTTAATTCATTCAATGAGGGAAACAAAAAAAATTATTATAACTTGACTAGAAAAGAATTAGAACAGCAGTCATAGGTGTACAGAATTGTAGGATAGCTCAAAGACAATACAAAGTTTTAAATCATATAACCCAGCAGGGTGTGCTGGATATAGACAACGCACAGGTGTAAAGTAGGTCAAAGACTATGAAGGACTGGAGTCATGTGACCTGGAATAGGCTATCTTCTAGGCAATGCGTAGTTTTCAATGAATGCTGTATGTGTGTAATTTTTTTCCTATAAGAGGCTTTTTTGTTGTTAACACTGAGATAATTTCCTGACTTTTATCCAGCTAGTTGGACACGGCTGAGCGACTTCACTTTCACTTTTCACTTTCATGTATTGGAGAAGGCAATGGCACCCCACTCCAGTACTCTTGCCTGGACAATCCCAAGGATGGGGAAGCCTGATTGGCCACTGTCTATGGGGTCGCATAGAGTCAGACACGACTGAAGCGACTTAGCGGCAGCATATATATATATATATATATATATATGCATGCATAGAGTGTTCTGATTATTGAGGTGATTGGTTAAAATAGATGTAAATCAGTTCCAGTCAGGTATCCTTTCAGAGTCAAAATGCACAGAAAAAGGACCAGAATACCTATTGCAACAAAACTTCAACCCACAACATCTATAGTAACCAGTCCAAGAAGCCAAAACACAATCTTTGATGCAATCATCCCAGGAGGCTCAGAATTGATCAATGACTACCATTTTCCCTATTTTTTGACCCCACTTCCAACTCAGGATCAGATGGAGAAAGCCAAATATGTTCCCCAAACCGGCCACATAGGATTTGTTGTAGTTTTAGCCTTTAAATCTTGACCAACTCTTTTTGCGACTCTATGGACTATAGCCCCTAAACTCCTCTGTCCACTGAATTTTCCAGTAAAAAAAATACTGTAGTGGGTTGCCATTTCCTTCTCCAGAGGATCTTCCCAACCCAAGAACTAAACCCGTGTCTCTTGAGTTGCATCTGGATTCCTTACCACAGAACCACTTGCATGTTGTGTCCTAAGTCACTATGGTCGTGTCCAGCTCTTCTCGGCCCTATGGATTGTAGCCCACCAGTCTCCTCTGCCCATAGGATTCTCCAGGCAAGAATACTGGAGTGGGTTGTCATGCTTCCTCCAGGTGATCTTCCCAAACCAGAGACTGAACCTTTGTCTTTTAAGTCTGCTGCATTGGCAGACGGGTTCTTTACAATTAGCTCCACCTGGGAATCTTGCTGAGCAACCTGGGAAGCCCTTAATTACTTAAGATAGTACAATTCAGTTCAGCACTCAGTAGTGTCCCACTCTTTGCAACCCTATGGACTGCAGCACACCAGGCTTCCCAGTTCATGACCAACTCCAAGAGTTTGTTCAAATTCATGTCCATTGTGTTGGTGATGCCATCTAACAATCTCATGCTCTGTCATCCCCTTCTCCTCCTGCCTTCAATCTTTCCCAGCATCAGGGTCTTTTCCAATGAATCATTTCTTCCCATTACGTGGCCAAAGTACTGGAGCTTCTTCTTTAGCATCAGTCTTTCCAATGAATCTTCAGGACTGTTTTCCTTTACAATGGACTGGTTGGATCTCCTTGCAGTCCAAGGGACTCTCAAGAGTCTTCTCCAACACTACAGTTCAAAAGCATCTGTCTTTGACACTCAGATTTTTATAGTTCAGCTCTCAAATCCATACATGACTACTGGGAAAACCATACCTTTGACTAGATAGACCTGTGTTGGCAAAGTAATGTCTCTGCTTTTGTATATGCTGTCTAGGTTGGTCATAGATTTTCTTAAAGGAGCAAGCATCTTTTAATTTTATGGCGGCAGTCACCATCTGAAGTGACTTTGGAGCCCAGAAAAATAAACTTAGCCACTGTTTCCACTCTTTCCCCATCTATTTCCCATGAAATGATGGGACCAGATGCCATAATCTTAGTTTTCTGAATTTTGGGTTTTAAGTCAACTTTTTCATTTTCCTCTTTCACTTTCATCAAGAGTCTCTTTAATTCTTCTTCAATTTCTGCCATAAGGTTGGTGTCATCTGCATATCTGAGGTTATTGATATTTCTCCCGGCAATCTTGATTCCAGCTAGTGTTTCTTCCAGCCCAGCATTTCTCATGATGTACCCTGCATAGAAGTTAAATAAGCAGGGTGACAATATATAGCCTTGATGTACACCTTTCCCTGTTTGGAATCAGTGTGTTGTTCCATGTCCAGTTCTAACTATTGCTTCTTGACCTGCGTACAGGTTTCTCAAGAGATAGGTCAGGAGGTCTGGTATTCCCATGTCTTTAAGAATTTTCCACAGTTTATTGTGATCCACACAGTCAAAGGCTTTGGCATTGTCAATAAAGCAGAAATAAATGTTTTTCTAGAACTTCCTTGCTTTTTTAATGATCCAGAGGATGTTGGCAATTTGATCTCTGGTTCCTCTGCTTTTTCTAAACCCAGCTTGAACATCTATAAGTTCACGGTTCATGTACTGCTGAAGCCTGGCTTGAAGTATTTTGAATATTACTTTACTAGCCTGTGAGATGAGTGAAATTGTGTGGTAGTTTGAACATTTTTTGGCATTGCCTTTCTTTGGGATTGGAATGAAAACTGACCTTTTTCAGTCCTGTGGCCACTACTCAATTTTCAAAATTTGCTGACATACTAAGTATAGCACTTTCACAGCATTGTCTTTTAAGATTCAGAATAGCTCAACTGGAATTCCATCACCTCCACTAGCTTTGTTCATAGTGATGCTTCCTAAGGCCTACTTGACTTCACATTCCAGGAATGATCACACCATCATGATTATCTGGGTCATCAAGATCCCTTTTGTATGTTATGCTGTGTATTCTTGCCACATCTTTTTAATATCTTCTGCTTCTGTTAGGTATACATAAAGCTTCTGATGGGCACAATAAAGGGCAGAAATGGTATGGACCTAACAGAAGCAGAATACACAGAAAAACTATGCAAAAAATATCTTTATGACCCAGATAATTACTTAAGATAGCCTTTTTCTAATTAGCCAGCTTGCAGCTTCCTTCTTCCAACAGCCTCCAATCAGACCATATCTTAAAGCTTGCCATTTCTCTCTATAAAGCTTTCCCAGTTCCCTGTCTGTCTCTGAATCTCAGTCAGATGGCACTGGCCAACTTCCTTGTTACTGTAAGCTCTATTGTTTGTCCTCACATATTTGGGCTTCGCTTACTTTCACAACTCCCAACTATGAAACCTAGTCACTGTTAGCTAATTCATAGAGGGAAGAAAACTGAAATAGTTAAAATAAATTCAGTACTCCAAAACATCACCTTTGAGGCATATGTTTTTCTTGATTGACAATCTACATGTAAGACTCATGATAATTTAGAAATTTTCAGTCAATACAAGCTTACCTAAATACTGATTTTGTGCAAATATAGGATTTGTTAAAAAATCTGATTACTATATACCATGTATAAAAAGGAGTCCCCTGGTAGATCAGATGGAAAACAATCTGTCTTCAGTGCACGAGTCTCTGATTCTATCCCTGGGTCAGGAAGATCCCTTGGAGAAGATAATGGCTACCCACTCAAGTATTCTCGCCAGAGAATTCCATGGACAGAGGAACCCGGTGACCTATAGTCTATGGGGTTGTAAGAGTCAGACACGACTTATTGACTAAAACAAAAACAAGAACAAATCCTAAATGACTGGTTTGGGGAACATGTTTGGGGAACATGTTTTCTCCATTTAACCCTGAGTTGGAGTGAAGTGAGTGAAAGTCACTCAGTCATGTCTGACTCTTTGTGATCCCATGCATGATACAACCCATGGAATTCTCCAGGCCAGAATACTGGAGTGGGCAGCCTTTCCCTTCTCCAGGGGATCTTCCCAACCGAGGCACTGAACCCAGGTCTCCCACATTGCAAGAAGATTCTTTAGCAGCTGAGCCACTAGGCAAGCTGCCCTAAGTTGGATGTGGGATCAAAAATAGAGGAAGTGGTAGTCATTGATCAATTCTGAGCCTCCTGCAATGATTGCTTCAGAGACTGTTTTGGCTTCTTGGACTGGTTATTATAGAGTCTGTGGATTGAACTTTTATTGCAGTATGTAGTTTAGCCATTTTTCTGCATATTTTGTCTCTGAAAGGATATCTGATCTGAACCAATTTATGACTATTTTATCCGATTACCTCAACAATCAGAACACTGTATATAAATGATACTTAAGTGTGAACATGCTGAGCACTTTGAGTAGTTGGATAAAAGTCACAAAATTATAAAATGTTGGATTTAAATAGCTATATGTATATCTTTGGTTTTATTAATATATGCTTATTAATTTTATTCAATATTATTTTTGTGATATTAAAGTTATCTTTATCATTCTACATTTTACTTGTTACATCTTATCTGTTATTTCTTATTAATTTATGCCAAAAATCTGTTCAAATATTTTTCAAGTACCCAAATTTTAGGTTTATTCTTTTTTAAATTTGTCTTTGTTTTTCTCTCTATTATTTTGCATTTAACTTTGCTATTTTGTTTATTTTAGTCTCAAATTTTTTTAATGAAAGCTAATCTTATTTAGCTTCTATTTATGTAATTTTTAAATCAATATTGAATGGCATAGATTTTCCTCATGTATATTGCTTTACATATGTCCTAGAGTTTGACATGTATCCATAATGGAATTTGTTTTATGCAAAAATATTTAATAACAAGAAATTTCATTTACAAATATAAAAGATTTTGTCATTAATTTCTATTATTTTTTTCTTTAGAACTAAAAGAACATTGCATATTAATTTATCACAATTCATTGAAACTTTTTTGTTGCCTAAAATGTAATGGTATCACCAACTTGATGGACATGAGTTTGAGTGAACTCTGGGAGTTGGTATTGACAGGGAGGCCTGGCATACTGCAATTCATGTGGTCGCAAAGAGTCAGACATGACTGAATGACTGAACTGAGCTGAACTGAAAGTAGGAATTATTTCTGGAAAATATGATCATCTATAGGAAAAATTGACAGATCAGAAGGCAGACTGTCAGAAAATAATATACTTTTAAAATTAATTATCTTTTAAACATATATATATATATATATATATAAAGTTTTGTTCTAAATGTTGGAGCTATAGCACTGAAGAAAAGATCAGAATAAATGACTCACATAAAGTCTTCATAGGAATATTTTATCATAAATTATGTTGAATATAAGAATATCATGAAACCAATAAAAGGAAAAAAATCAGAGATGAGGTGTGATATACTGTGAAAGTATATTTGAGAAGAAAACTGAAGTGTATGAGGAAGCCACCTTGAAAATATCCAAAGGAAATGCTTTTCAGACAGAGATAAATGAAAATTAATAGTGTATTCTAGGCGATGATGAAGATTTGAAACCAGCTTCAGAGGAGATGCCTGACTTATAGATTTGCTGATTTCCTATGGTATAAATATGGCTATGGTGATTTTCAACTTACCAGCATGTAGTCATTGAATTCAGACACCATGGTATAATATCTCTACTATATATGTTTAATAGATATGGATAGAATTATGATAGATATAAATAACCTTCAATACATAGACT